>PNEQ01116948.1:16316-70933 GCA_003012365.1 Medauroidea extradentata | reverse complement strand
CTGTCTGTCTGGAAAACTACTGTGTCTTGTTTCGTCTCTTCGTTGTGTCGTTTGTCTTTTCTGTATACGTCTGTTACCTGTTGCGTTTTGTCTCGTCTATTTGTTGTGTCTTTTTGTTATTTTTCTGTTCGTGTCTGATATTTGCTGTGTTTTTTGTTTCATCTCATCGTTGTGTCGCATGTTACTTGGTTTTTTATTTATTTGTTATTATTTTCATTTATTATCTGTTTGTTCCTTGTTTCTATCTGACCCGATTCCATTTTGGAATTTCTTGTTGTGTATGTATCTTGCTGACTAAGCATACTCTGCTTATATTATGGCTTTCTTTTATTTGTTCAGTTTTCTTTGACAGTCGTTCAATTTGCAATGGAGTACGTCCAAGAAACTGAATCCAGTAGATCAAAACTACAGGACAAATGAGACTGAACCTAATTACAATGTTGATGAAGAATTGTATGATGAATTAAGGGCATCAACATGTGTGAAAAGACAACAGGTGACCCATATTTTAAGGAAAGACGAGGCAAGGGTGGAAGAGGATCGAGACATAGTGCTCCAACGTAGCAAATGCTTTGTTCCATGTCACATCAACACACAATGCAATAATTTAACAAAAGTTCTTGGACACCCACATGGAGGCAGATACCATTCATTCATGCAATGAACGCAAACCCAAAAATAAGAATATTTAATGTGCCTGCAAATTATGTAACTATATGTACAGAAGCCCGTAAGTTATTATTCCTGAACCTTATACAGTGCACTATGCGGAACACGAGTTTTTCAAGGATTGTGATGGAAATGCATGTTACAAAACTATGTGGGCAGGAAGAAACGTCGGTTCTCCAGAAACAATCTACCCCCCCTCCCCCCAACTAAAAAAAACAACTATTATTCCTACAACAGACCTATTCACAAACAGGATCCCAATAAAGAAGAGGAAGATTGATGACTTTGCAAAATCTGAAACCACCTTACAATCAGATATAGTTTTTATGATAATCAACCTTATTACTAATCCTTATGCACTTACGGTTCATCTCAAGTTGAGAAAAATTGTCTATTCTGTTTAAAATTATTTATTTCTAGGAATGGCAACTCTTGTGCATTTGTACTTTTCGAAACAGGGCTTTACTTGTATATAAAAACTAACGCTTACTCCTTTCATGTAATAATATTATGTATTGAAGTGATTTGTAAGTCAATACGACTCTTTACTATCGTGTTTACTATCATTGTATCTCCTTTTGATACCTAATTAAACATTATGAAAAACACGCATCTCCCAAACAAACTATAAGCAAAATTTTTACTCTATGGAAAAGTATTTACGTGAAAAACGTTAGCTATACATGTTTTCAGTAGGTATGTATTGTAAAATGTTAAGTTACCAGTCATTTTTTCTTAGTGGGTAGAATGTGGCAATGTTTTTTTCAACTCCTGTAAAATTCGCAATTTTGGCGTTTGGAGGTTTACTAGTTAGGGCATCGATGATATATGTTCAATAAGGGTAAGTATCATAACCTTACTTATGCATTTGATTGCATGCTGACTAACAATACAATTACGAAAATTAATTAATTTTGCAACAATTGACTAATTTGCACTTTTGATAGCATTTTGTAAGAGATAATTGAGAAAGTATAGAAGTAGAGTCATACCAACCATATTGAATGCGCTCGATTGACGTCAGTACGTTTAATTATACAAGTTATGATGATAGACTTAGTTGTGCACAAGTTTGACAGGGGAAAATTTTCGCGTTTAGTGACGCTGGTATAGATGTGTTTAACTTATGCTGATATTTATGGAGAGAACTTCGCGTGAAAGCCGAACATTGCTGAAGAATGACGTTATCTTCGTTAGCGATAACAGAAACGTTTCCTTTACCATACCTACATCACTGATCTTCCTATCCTGTCGTAGAATTAGCGTTATTGCGGATTATGCACAATTCGTTTCTCCGCCAACTATAGCTACCTAGCCCACCCTAGCGTTTATCGTCATTTGTTCGAGTACATACGACTGATAAGTTAGTGAGCTTTACAGCTTTTCGGCAGAGAAGTCACTAGAGATGGTGACATACAGCTTGAAACAATGACAAGGTCTGGGGGAGAAGTTGGCCATGGCATTTTAACAATCCCTCCAAGCATTAGCCTGAAGCGATTTTGGGAAACTATGACAACTCAAAATAAGGATGGCGAGAGTCGGGAATCGAACCCAGGCCCTCCCGAATTATATTTAAACGTATTACCGTTACGCCACTTCATTTTTTTAGTCCAACTGGTATTTAGGAGAAACCACAGCCGCATTTTTGTGTAACGCAGCTGCTGTGGTTACAGCAGTTGTGAACAAGGAACTTTTAGCGATACAACTTCAAGTTACCTTATTCTCGAGCAACATATATCTCATGATTCGCCGGATGCCATTCACGTCTTCCATGAAGGGCGCTGTCTACCGCTATTTTCTTCACCGTATTTTTCATTTGTAGCAGAATTTGTTTTCTTATTTTAGACACAAAGTGTTACTAAATTTGGCTCTAATGAAAAATTTTTATCCCTCATTGTTTTCGCGTAATGGCTTGTTAAAGTAAAAATTTGCGTGTTTTCGTTGTAAGAACTACACTAAAACCAACTGAAGTACCAAACTGAAAAAATTCATAGTGGATACAGACATTGCAGGCTATAATGTCACGTTCATAAATACAAAGAATACAAATTGTTTGCATTTAAATAAAAATTATAAAATTTAAAATAAAATTTTGAAAAAATCAATAATTTTTTTAAAAAAACTGGGACATATCACTGTCTCTTTCATGCCACAGATTTTATTTTAATTATTTTATTTGTCAGACACCACGGCCTAATATGGTTTTACTGTAACATATTTTACTTTAACTGAAATTTAGTATGTTCGGCTTAAATTATAATTTTGTTTTGATAATGCACTTCATGCACCAAAATTGTCAATCAGCGAAGTGTATTACTCCACTAATACTTTCTCTTAGACAGGAAACAGTGTTTGTATTAAGTTTTTTTTTGTTTGTTTGTTTTTCAAAAAGTTCTAAGAAAAGCTGTAGCTTGAATGGACGTGTAGTGCACGGACCTCTTCAAGATTTGAAGTTTATTTCTCCGTGACGTCTCCAAGTAACTTCTATACGCCACAGATAAGCGTCCTGGAGCTTTATTTCCATGAGGGAAATATTTTTGTTCTATAACGAAGGCAGTAAGAAGTCGTTTAATGGTATGTAGAAAGCCTGTATTAATCATCATGTAGTCATCAGATATCACCGCTAGTCAAGCTGCCATCATCCTACTGCATCTTAGAATATTCCATTAAGTCTGCTGGACTACATATCTTACACCCACCAAACGACCCATACTCACCGCTGAACTTTTGCCGAAAATATTAATAATGAACACTATATTTAAATGAATTTGATTATACCTTTAACTTGGCTGGTTATTTTTTTTATCCTAGTATTTATTGCTTATGTTTCAACTCTTATTTATTTTCAAGCAAACATTGACTAATTATGTATTAAAAGCCATAGCAAATTATTTTGACATTGATTTTCATTTTTTTTACGATGTGTTCAGGCGCCCAATACTCTCATATATTAACCTATTTTATTTGTTGCTGGTGCCAGCAGACTCGTACTAGTATAGTATAATTTTACCTATACCTGTATTTTGGAATTCATACACACACACGTCGTGTACATGTTATCCACAGTATTGATAACTTACGTGTACCGGCGTTATTATCTACGTGGTGCCTGTAAGACAAGAGAAGGGTATATGCACACTATAATACAAAAAATATTTTATCTCGCAGATTAACATAACTGAATTTGTAGCCTATCGTATCGTTATTCACTGTGCATTTATTCAGTTTGGTAAGTGAGTTGGTTTTAGTGTCGTCCTTAAAACGTAAACATGCAAATTTTGGCTTTAACGAGCCTTTACGTAAAAATTATGCGAGATAAAAAAAATTATAAGAGAAACATTTAGTCATTCAATAGCGGTAGCCGCGCCCTTAAGGTGGCCGTCTGGCTGAACGTATTTTGCGCGCTCGAGGCCCAGAAGTGCGGAAGTGATATGGACGACACAGCGCGCGCATCACGCCCACACTCTGACCTCTAGGCGCAAGTCGTCGAACTGGTGTGCAGTCTTCTCACCGAAAATGCGTCTGTATGAGACTTTCAGTGGTAATCCTATGATGTTATGACGTAATATTACATATAAAGGTGAAATGTACGCGTCTATACCTTTTTAAAGATTCTGCACCAAAAGAACCGCAAACAACATCCATTTTCGCCATTTCCGGCCGCTTGAAAATATGCTTTAATGAGTAGTGGTGAATTTGAAATGGGTATACACACGTGAAACGGTACTTAAATAATATGCCTAAACAGACATCACTCATGTGCAATGAATAGCTTTCGAATAATCTGTTAACGGCCGATGTTCGTTCACACGACACACAACACTGGGCAGGCAGCCACCTTAAGTGAACTCCTCCGAACTCTTCAGGCTGATGTAAGGAACGAGGAATTATGTCATAGACATTACTTCTTCCTTGCCACCAAGAAGTCTCGTAGTGGATGGTGAATAAATAGAGTCATTTATGTGGAAAGGAATGGGGTAAATTCAAATAATTATATATATGTTTTGTGTTAAGGGCGCCTTCTAACAAGCAATTAAAATGCGTTACAGTTTGTTCGTAAATGGAACTATTTACGAAAACATTCCACATTTACCAATTGTTTCAATGTACGAAAAGAAAATACATTTCAAACGATGTCGGAAACGTAGTTTCAAAACATCACGTCAATCAGAGAAATAATTTCGGGACAACTCAAAATTGCATAAATCAGCTTTTTCAACCTGTTATATCTGAAAAATCTACCCAGGGATTCATGTGAAACTAATCTAGAAACATGCAATGGACTTTGCTTAAAACTTTCCACCAATAATAAAGATGGGATCACCACTGAAAATGTCAGGCGAGTGATCTACGATACCACTGCACGCCGTTTCATTGTCTTAAGGTAGAGGTGATACCGCACCAGATGAGCCGGTCAACATCGCCCTTGGCACCGCGATTCACTCTAACAATCACACTGCCAGTAGTTGGGCGCCTTAAATGAGTTTGTTAGGACACAATCTTATGAAATTCAATAGTGATTTAACTTTGCACTATTTCTTATTTTTCTGGAATGCATCTGCTTGATAGGAAATTTGTTTCTCGTTAGCTTTACTTCTTAGGTCACCAATACGCCAACAATCATAAATAATAATTTCATGAGAAGGGGAGGGGAAGGAGGACAAATACTTGTGCGGCTGAAGGGGAGGAAAGATAAGTGAAAGACGGTGTACATTCAGTGAACTGCCCTGTGTCCCTTTATACAAAATGGTTATATCTGACTGAAACATGTCTGCTTACTAAATGCTATCGCCACTTCTGACACTGAATAAGTAAGTCCATTCATTGCCAAGCCTGCCATAATTCCTTGGCGTCTTCTAGCTGGTCCATATATATATATATATATATATATATATATATATATATATATATATATATATATAAGCCGTGGCACAACTTTAGTTTCTAGGAAGGCAGGCCTGCACGTAACACGTCACAAAATATATCGTATTTACTTTGCTTTTTTTTTTTTTCAGAAATGAATGAGAATTCTGCGATATAGCTATACAAAACTTATACATTAAGCGAGCTAGAGGTTATCTGCAACTCTGAAGGACAAATCGCATTTCTTACCGCAGGGATCATCGAGAGTCCAAGAGAATATTATTTTGTGAGTCACCTTCTCTCTACTTAACTTTCCGAGCTGTGGAGTGTTTAACTGGTCTTTCCATAAATATACAATCTCAGAACATGTTTTATCACGTAGTTAACTAAGGACAGCCAACGCAGCTGAACGGATTCCTTAAGTGATTACAATGGCGATATAATTCAAAGACTGCTGGTATCTGAAACAAATATCGTTGTACTATATTTGAACGAAGTCCTTTTTAGTGTCCTTTTTTTAAAGACAGCGATTGTATTGCAATGTAGGAAATGATACAACAAATTTTAAAACCAACTGTTATTAGCGCTTTCTAGTGTCTACTTTAAACACATACATTCCACTTGAACAGTTCGAATTATCGTACACAGGAACGTTCTTAGCTTACGCAAGTACCAAACTACCGATATGTGACTTTTGTCATAAGAATAACATTTATGCAACAGGAAAAATTTAATTGAATGTCGCCGGTGCTTAAAACACTAAGTGAAACCATTTAACAGCAACACAGGAAAAAATTTTACTGGACTTATCTGCACTACATGCATCAGATTACATAATGTTACGTTAGTAAGATTATTATAAGTAGGCCTATCCAAGGCAAATAAATAAAAATATAAGATCATACTTGAAAAAAATTAAATTGTAACTATGCGTCGATTGTGCATATGCCAGACGACGTATGTTAAAATTAACTACCACGAAGAGAAAAAAAAAGAAAATTGACAGGAACTGGAAAAATAACAACTCCCAAATTAAAGGATAAAATTAATAACTATTGTTTTATGCTGTAACTGTCGGTGATTTGAAGATACGTGGTTTTACGTATGCACAATCCATATATCAGATGTTCCGGAATGTATGTAAACAAACTTTACGAGGTGATCCCGGGTTTGAAAAAATGTGTTATGCAATTAAAGTTTTTGACTAGCACAAAACTTAAGGGAGAATTTCGCCATTGAAAATTAATATTTAAAAACGAGTTTTAGTTACATAACCAAAATTAAGGAAAATTAAATAATGACTTTCAGGATGCGGTTTAATATTAACAATATTTGCAACCTGTGAAAAAAAAGTTCCTAAAACCTTTAATCTGTAGTAGTACTAGTAATAGTAGTACTAGTAGCAGTAATGATAGCGGTAGCGATAGTAGGTTAAGCCAATTTTGGCGAACCATATTTTCCCATTTCATTTTTTGATTACTAAATGACAGTTTATAGCAGAAGACCTTATTGAACAAAAAAAAAAAGGTCCCTTTTTCGTCACACCTACAAGTGAACCGTTTTAGAGAAAATTGTCGTAGAATATGATGAGCCTGACAGGTAGGCAAAAAGATACACACACGAGGTTTGAAAAAAAAAAAAAAAAAAACAATTATCTAAAGAAGGGGACAGGTATTAGAAACAATTTTTTTTTCACAAACGCATATCTTGCTATTACTAAACAACACTCGGAATTTTGGTTACTCTAACAAATTTTGGTTTTCGATGTCAACTTACAATCGGAAATTTACCCCTTAAAAAAAGAATTAAGGCAACGAAAAACTTGCATATTGTAACTTTCCGTCATATTTTTACAAATAATCATCTCGCGAAATTTGTGACATATTTTCATGGATATTCTGCGTAAATAATAGGACGATGAAGTAGCGTTTGTGCTGCAATATAATAATTCTCAATGAATGAAACCTAAGGAAGTGATTCCGGAATATTCTATTCCACGGCATGTACATACACTTTTCAGACAGTGAAACACTGTAGCTTATTCGATAACCGACTGAATGAGGAACTATGTTAACAACATGTAAAACTATAGAATCTGAATTGAGAAGCACAGAAAAATACGCCAGCGTGACTGTCCGAGAAGTGTACTCGTTCGTGGATAACTTATAACAGAGCTAGAGGAATTGTAAAATCGCAAGAACCTTTCGTGCCATCATATTTTGCAAAACAATGATGCGGTATATGCTTTGTATGACTGACCGAAGGTTAACGTAGTTGTTTAAGAGTGAATGGCATATAATTCAGCACTAAAAGCATCAGATCAGAATTGTAGGTTTCTCGAAGTTAAATTACAAACATCAGAACCAGCAATCCTAGACCACGGCCGTAGAAGAACAGGTCTTGACACTCGCCTATCTACCAATGTATTTTGCTTGACCCCTTGTTGTTTGGCTGCAGTTCACCAAGTTACCGAGAATGTTCTGTTTTATTGGCGCTTCAGTAAGGGCGGTCGGACTCAAACTCCGCCCACGTTTTTCCATTGTTAAATTTATAAAGTAAATAAAGATTGCTGGAGCATTTTCTTACATTTGTGAGCGAAGGAAGTATTTCATAAATTGATAAAAAATACGTTTTGATAAATTGAAAGGAAGTGGGCGGAGTTTTGAGTCCGACCGTCCTAACTGAAGCGCCAATAAAACACAATATTCTCGGTAACTTGGTGAACTACAGAGAAACAACAAGGGGGTCGAAATTCCAGGCGAGTGTCCAGACCTGTTCTTCTACGGCCGTGTCCTAGACAGTAGTTTTTGCCAACTTTCTGAGCAAAAATTTTCTCGATTTACGTATTATCTGAAGAACAATCTCTGACACCGCTAGAGATCGCGCTTAGCAAATGCATCATTTTGGATAAATGTCCGCTCATAAAGTTGGCAAATATAATTATCAAGGTTTGCTGTTTTGCAGTTTTCCCATATTGACTTCCGTGTAGATCTCAATTGAAGAATTCATGGTGTCGCATATTCTTTTTTACGCGAAACCGCTTAACGTATTCATATTATGTTTATGTACGGAAATAACAAACACTTGAAACTATGTATTATTAAAAAATAAAATGTTGTAGTCCCGTAGGAAAAGGACTTCAAAGAAAACTTTGCACGCCAGTTTGACGCGCTGCGTTTAGAGATGTGCTTCTCGTCAAACGTGGGACACTGGCTCTTACAGCTACGCTGTTCCTACGCGTCAAAGGTGGAAATTCGACACCGGCGAAGACTCCTCTTAAAGACGAATGACAAATGTTCAGCAACGGCGCTGCAGAGTTATCGTAGGCGCTGTGAGAAGAGAACATTGCAATACCGAAAGAGGAACGTCAAATACAGTTATATTGAAGCCTAGCAAAGTCAACTCTTCCCGTGATAAATCAGTGTTCCTAACTGTAGCCAAGTGTCACAGGTCTGAGAGAGGCCCTTGCTCCGCTGATCCCTAGCGCGGCGCGGCCGGGGACTGAAAATCAATGGCTGCAGCTGTTTAGTCATGCAGAGACCACGGGCGAAGGCCGACCACGCTGGTTACCTCGGTCGGCTCGGGGGTTGAATGGCGGTGGTGAGACCTGGAGAATCAAGGAGGGATTTCTTTGCTGTGGCTACTCGAGGGCCAGCTTAGCGGCGTGGTATGTCCAACCATACAGACGAGAGCCAGCCCCCTGTGTGTTTGCAACGACCGTGTCGCGATACAAACGGACAGTGGATGGAACTTGAACTGCGTGCAACGTGTTCGAGTTACGTATTTCTCCGTGACCAGTAAACGTGTGTCCACAGTGCTTATCTACGAAAAGAAAACACACTTCAGACTACTTGTAAATGTGACTTTCATGGAACTACGCCCTTCGGAAGTATTATTGTAAAGCCCTCAAACTTGGCTAAAATCGGCTTTTCCACGTGGTTGTGTCTCAAGATATATGTAACGGATTTGTTCGAGGACAATGCTACACTGACGCGTTCAATAAAATGATAGGGTCACCGCTTAAAGTCCCACAGGAAAAACTTTACGGCGGGAACACTGTGCGCGCATTTACAGCTCTGGGCGTATAGGCGGTATTACAATACATTTGCCGGCTGGTGTCGCTCATAGCGCCTCAACGATTTTCGCCTCTGACACACAAACATACCATTCACCAGACGGCCTCCTTAAGTGACCAAAACTACTACAATGATTTGCCCTACTTAGGCATTGTGCTTTATCGTTGGAAAAGGCCTCAACGTAATGCACTCATTTCTGAAGCTTTTCGTTAGTTACTGGTGAGTCACTATTTTAATGAGCCAATGCTAATTTTGGTGCCCTACGACTGAACGTCTGTTATTCGTTTGTAAACATGTCAAGCCTGCCACATAACCGTCATTCAATCATGCAAGAAGCAGGACGCTACACTTATTTGGAGAATACTCTGGCAGAAAATCTTTTCGCGATTTTACGCTATATCTTAGTATAGTATTTACTTCAGTGACTCTTGTAGGACAAGTATAAAAAATTGTTAGAAAGTTAAAATTAATAATTTGGGTAATTATGATAGTAAAAGTGTTCTACATCTGGCAATAAAATTTTAGAATTGTGAGACAGAACATTGTTGACATGGATATGAAAGACACCAGTACATTAAAAAGAAGTTGCATGGAAATTAAGAGATTTTCGTGTAGTTGTACTTTAAAAAAATTAGATTTTGACAACATTTAAAGAAAAAGTAGCCTTGAAGAAGATAATTTATGAAGGCGAATGTATTTACTAATACTAGAGAAATTTAATATGATATTTGGGGCCTCAAGAAACACCTGAGCCAGTGCATACAATTATAACTCTGTTAGCAAAAAGTCATGACAAAAGCAGAGTTACAACATTTGAAGTCAAGGTGTTTCTAAAACAGTAACTAAGTTTTTACATCCAAAGAGTGACCGAAGTTAACACTATCGACCTTTCTATCATCTAAACTTTGACATTCCTGCTCAGGAAAAGGTAAACTGCTCTTAGCAGAAGAAACAAATGAAGTAGCGTGAACGCACAATTAGGTGAACTTTTACGAAAGGTGTCCAACATTTCGATTTAGAAAACACGAAGCAAATATCGTCAAATTGCAAAGAACTGCAGTGATTTGTTGTAGACTTAAAATTATTATTTATTTTACCATTTTGTGATTATTACTGTTTATATTTGTGCGTCGCTAGTTAATATTGAGTACTTTAATTCTTACTTAGCAGTTTTTATCTTGCAACGTAAAATAACATCAAAAAATCGTCAGTTAACGTTGTACTTAGTAAATTACTTACCAGAACTATGTAATACATTGGCATAATTTGAAAGTCCGCCATCTTTAAACATCGAATTAGTTGCAGGCGTAAATTCACAACCAGGCTAACATCTGGGGATTGAGAATAAATACTCGGCGTGATCTTTGAGTGACTTTCGCTTTTGGGGTGTATAACAAACTGAACGGGTTTGTTGGATATGTGCCATTATCGGTGAATGTTATTGAATCGCAGATAACCCTCAGCAACATAAAAATATCTAAGCACGAGAAAATAAGCAACAAAACTATGAAAGAGATAAACCAAAGAGGCCAGAAATGGCTGTAGTCAAAACACATACAAATAATGCCGAAATATGAATATGTTTTGTATATAATAGAAATAAAAAAATAAACTAAAAAAGAACGGAAAAAACGCAAAAGGAAAATATCAAAAAGACAAAGATCAGACAAGATCTTTGCAACGGCGACAGTGATGGATGGAAGACAACTAGGACAATCAAATGAACACTGAAATAGAGATGGTCGCAGACAATACAGCAACTACGACGATCTCTATGTTGCAGTGTTCATTCGTGTCGTCTTCGTATTTCGTCCAGCAGTGTCACCATTGTCATGAACATTGTTTGGTAGTGGCGGACACTCGGTGGCTGCAAGGAGTAGCGCTGGATCAGCACATATCGAGTGGCAGAAGTGTAGGAAAACGCGTATAGCTAAGAAAAGTTGTAGCGTGTTTGGACGGTGCATTTCCACGTGTCGTTACAACGGACGGGCAGGTTAGACTACAACTTTGGGTAGTAGGAGAATTATGGAATAAGACATTTAAAGCGAAGAGTAACTTCCAAGGACTGCTTTGTGTGAGAAGAACTTACATGGTTAACTGTTTACTCGAAATAAGGATATGAAGTGTTAGGAATATTAATTATAAGTAGAGATGATGGTATATCGCGAAAATGTTTTGTGCCAACATAGCCTTGAAAACACTGACACAACGTAGCTGTCTATAGACCAATAACGTGCATCAAATATTAAAATAGTGGTATTCTTATTGGCTTAGTCAAATAGGGCAGTAGCTTCACGTACAAGGAAAAGCCAGTAATATTTTGATAAGCTGAACGTACGTTGAAGCCTAGCAAATAGTCAAGTTTTCCCGCGATAAACCATCATCTCTAATTATAAGTTGTAAATATCAATTTTTATAGTTGTGAACTGTAAGCATTTATGTGTTGTATTATGCACATGGTTTTAATGAGGTTTGTAATAAATTAGAAAATTAAATGAAATTCTTCAATTTAATTAATTAAGTTTCCTGGGTACGCCCAGGAAGATAAATTTGTATTGTCTGTTCACTTTAAACTGAGCATTCCCCAAAACTTTTAATATGCAAATCTGTTTTTAATTTGGGCGAAATATGTTAAGTTTTGAGATTGGGGGAATGTTTACACTGATTCATTGTTCTAGAGAAGTTTTCAGGTTAAAATTCGTAAAGATGATTGCAAAATTGGCTGAAAGAAAAATTTAAGCAGTGTCCACTCTTTCGTGAACAATATTTATGTCGTTTTTCAAAGATTCCGGAAATGAATCCGTTATTATAAACTTAACTTTTTTTACATACACCATTGCGAACGAATATTGCGGAGTGTAAGGAAAAAATCCCACAACGAAAAGAAAAATAAAAGTATTAGCTTTCGTCAGCAATCGTACTGTATACATACACTGTCAAAACATTATTTGTAAATTTAGTACATTTATGTATATAAGTGTTAAGAAAGTATGTATGGTAAAATTTATTCCAATACATCATGGCAGCATTGTTAAATAATGTTAGTAAACAGTCAAATGTATACTGACATTATCAGGCTTTTATAGAAACCCGGATTTTACGCATTTAGGGATTAACATGTTCAGTTATAATCGGTGCGACTCGAGTCACCTTTCACGATATCACTTTATGACGGAAATCATTTCCTACATTGAAATGAGGAAAATATTGCAACATAAATAAAAATGTATTGTGAGAGAAGAGGGATTATGACCAGGTGTCTTCGAGTGTTTTACTAAATGAAAATACATGTACGTTCATAGTTTTAAGGATAATGAAAAATTATCCTTATATATCTTACACCAATGCGCGTAGTACCATGACGAACAAAAAAATATCAGCGATGGTGACATATGTGTAGGTTCGACAGATTAGAATATAACACGTAAATGCCTAACTTTGTTCTTGCACGGTCTCTAGGATACGCAGCGTTCTTAAGGCTCCCACCTGGTGGCCGAGTGTTTGTGTGAGTGAGGCACGGTACCAAGGGCGATATTGACCAGCTCATCTGGTGCGGTGTCGCCTCTAGAGTAAGGCACTGAAATTGCGTGCAGAGGTAACGTAGAACACTCGCCCTGATTTGACACAATGGTGACGCCATATTTTTATTAGTGGAAGGTTTTAAGCAAAGTTCAATATACTTTTCTATTGTAGTTTCTTACAAATCTTGTAATTGTTTAGATTTAAAACACTGGAAAAATTGTTTTTGAAGGGCTTAGAAATTATGTTTCTAGTTAGCGTGGTATTTTGAAACTACCATTCCGACGTCGTTTGAAGTGTTTGTTCTTTTCGTATGTTCACACATTTGAAACACGTTTAGACGTTTCTTAGAAAAAATATGAGCTCTGCTAGCACGCTGCAACGCTGTTTACAAGGCAGGCGGTCGCCTCAATATGGCCGCTTGCCCAAGCCACCGAGCGGTGTGCTGGGTTTAATTAATTAATTTATTGGGGGACGGAGGTTGATAATTGTTTTCTGCGGGAGGACGAGAAGGACGCAAGCCTCCACCAGTGTTCTAAAGTTATATTAAGTTGTTGGTTAGTACACTACGGGTTTATTAAGAGTTGTTAAGGGTTAAAGATTTTACGACATTAAAGGTTAGACGGGCATTTACTCTACAAGAACGGCAGGTACTTGGAACACAAAAACGGTTACAATGCATTACATTAATTTGGAAGGAGAGCGCAATATTGCCGATTATTAATATTATTAAATTAGTCGAGGGTTACTGCCGCCTTACTAGATCTGACGACCTTGACGAAAGCTTGATTGATGAAGTAGGCGGCATCGACGGACGAACACGCCCCCGCCGGGACTCGACCCCCGAGCCCCGGAATAGAGCTGAACTGTTGTTGATCGGACGAGTGCTGGAGGGAAACAGACCTGGTTTACTTGGTAACAATGCGATATACCGGCGTGCTTGTCCTCATTATTGTGGCATTACACAGAGGGTGAGATGAGTGGCTGTCTTTCTTGGTATCCCAACGCTGACCTAATCGCAGCCCGAACCTGCCGCGTTGTCCGGCCGCTTGGCTTACAAAAGTTTATTCCATAACTACTTAACGTACTTGAGCATTGTCTGCTTATAAGTAGCAGTTAAAAAGAGCGATACTCGCACGTGTACCCTATTCAGGTCCATACATAATATTTAAAGCTTATTTTCTCGTGGTGTAAAAAGACGAAAATTATTGTTTTTGTAGTCCTTTTTAAGCATAATAATCTCGATTCGGAATATTTTAGAAGGTACAGAAGACTGCATACCAGTTAAGAGTTAGAGTTAGTCATCATCTTGAATTTTTGTATTTTGTGTCATAACTTTTCTTCTGAATAAAGTTGTGGAACTGTAACCTTACTACGGAATATAATACATATTTACATAATTTTAGACACCATAAATCTTTATTTTCCCTTACTGTTGTTACATACCGAATTGCAGTTAAAACATTCTTGTTACTTTCTTAACTGCAATTCTATCTGTAACGCAGAAACGGAAAATAAAGATTTATGGTGTCTAAAATTATGTAAATATGTATAATAATCCGTAGTTAGGTTACAGTTCCACAACTTTATTCAGAAGAAAAGTTATGACACAAAAACAAAAATTCAAGATGGTGACAAACTCTCACTCTTAAATGACTTGCGCCTAGAGGTTACGTGGAAGCGTGATGTGCTTGCTGTGTGGCCCTTAGCTCTCCGCAATTCTTGGACTATAACTAGCAAAATGCGTCATCAAACAACAGTAACGTACGAGCGGAGAGGAGCGGAACAGTGTCACATGCCTGGTGCTGAATTATGCAGCGTATGTACTACACATTTGACACAACAGTGGGCTGGAAACTGCTCGCTATTGTGCGATTGTCCCCGCTGGCTCGTGTTTAGCGGCTTCGTTGTCGTACGCGCAGCCCGACGTATTGCCGGTGTGCTTTGATACACTAGCCGGCAAACACACACAAACTGCGCTCCATTACCACTGCACTCGCATTTCGCGGTCGCTGCGCCGTGGTATTTCTCTCCATCTACAAAGCGTTTTGACAGTAAACCATTAACCTACAGAATTACACATTTGTAGTGTCACTTAAAAATTATTTTTTTTTAAATACAGGTACGTAAAGATATGCACAAAATTTAGATACTTTCAAATTTTTTTTTATATAAACAATTTTTACGTATTTCTGCTGAATGAGACGAATTTCACCAAGACATTACCTTCCCACTTACTTTCTTCTTCTTGTTTTTTTTTTGTTTCTATTATCCTTTTGCAGCTACCGTCCGTTTAATAGCGTGACATATCAAATAAATAAGTGTTTTTTTTTCTACTAAAAATTAATCTCATTCCTCATAACTAGAGACGAGAAAAATTCGCGGGTTCGCTGACATGTAGGCTAGCCACCAAGAACATGTGTGTATTCAAGCAGACATTATCTGCTCACTGGCTGCTGGTTGATGCAGTGATATGGGTCTGTATTTAGTTGCTTCTGTACTATTGGCTCAGAGACTTCCAGGAAGTGTCAATAAGTCACGGGCCAATTGCGAAAGTGGCACGAACTTACAGTTGCTGGAATTATAGCTTGGAGCCAAAAGAAAACGCGAATTTTTCAAGTCTTTGCTCATAACTGTGTATATTTGTATTACTTAAATTACTAGTCGATGCTGTTATCAAATTCCTAACGCTGTTGTCAATATTTTATTCCATGTGTTCGCTTAACCCATCTTCCATGGGCGAATTAATTATTTTGTCCATCACGGACCCAGCCAGTATAAATGACATAGTGAAGAGGGAGAAGGATGGTGCGTTCTTACGGGGGAAGGGGGGAAGAAAAAAGTATGGAAAATCAACTGACATTTCTTATTGGGGCGTGGTGGTGGCGAAACTTAGGTCTGGTAGCCGGCTCTTAGTGTAGAGCTGAATAGGTCTGACCCGTTCACGACGTCAGGGTGAAGGTTGGGGTGTGTATCTAGTCTACTTCCGGAAAACCCGGCGTCCTTTCGGTGGTTGAAACTACCGCGATGTATGTCCATCTCCACCTACTTGTAGTAGTAACGGAGTGAGAACAATACCAAGCTAGTGGAAAGCCTCTCCTCTCCTGGTGCATCCAATGTGGGGTTCTGGGCTGACTTCCAGAGGTAGTGGATTCCCCAGCCGGCTGTGTACCTACGAGAAGACAGCACATCTCGACTGTGGCCGGTTTAGATGTACTGAACTCGTGGGGTGATGATTACGCGGAAGGGATTCTGGCGCAATGGAGAGTCGTCTTGTTTGTGGGTGAAACTCAGAAGCATTGTAACTTGTAGGTAGTTATTATTTAAATATTTTAGTTTTACGTACCGTCGAACAGCACGTAGCCTTGGTAAGGCTGCACGGGGGGGGGGGAACGACGGAGTCGGCCAGGGCCTGTTTAAGGATCCACCCCATAGTCACACCAACAGGTACATATCCCGGAAAAAGCGTTTGTACATTTCACACACTGCTCAATTAAACATTACGCAAATTAAATACACCTCGAGTGGAGATGAGGCCTCACCGATACCATTTATAAAATTTAGATTTTTTGTGGTGCCTCTTGAACCCTTGGTTCCGTCCCTGTATGACTCTTTGCTAGTTCGCGTACTTTCTATTTGTGGCCGAGTGACACTTAGGAACCTGCGAATTTCGCGTTATCTGAGAGTAGACTGAACTGCAAGTTACTATGTGCTCATTTGACTGTGACCGTTGTCCAGGCTGCTTTAACTCTGAAAACATTACCTGAATTCGTAAAGTGCAAATCGAGTGGCATGCTTTCGTCTTTACTTCATGCTGTTCAAAAATAAAATGTGGTCACCGCTTAAAGTCGTAGGAAAAATACTACAAGGAAAACCTTGCACGCCAGTTTAGCATGCTGCGTATAGAGGCGATATGCTTCTCGTCAAGCGTGGGACACTGGCTCTTATCGCTACGCTGTTCCCACGCGTCAAAGATGGAAATTCAACACCGGCGAAGACTCCTCTTAGGGACTTTCTCTACTAATGATATAAAGTAAACAACAAAATACCCAGTGTCCTGTAATACGGACGCACAGCTATACGAAGGTACGGAGCCTATATCATCACTGAGTGTGTTCGGGTGAGCATAAACCAGTGGAGTCTAGACTCTCGCCAAATAATAACCAGATTTTTTGTATAGCTCTAGCGATACTTACATTTTCGTCAGTAATAACAATACGTAGAGAACCGGAAGTTTTTCGGGTTCAACGACTTACCGGCTGGACTTCCAGTATTGTGTACACACTGTCTTCATGAGCGTCTTGTTGATAGCTCCTGCTCCAGTGAGTGACCAATAGTAGTACGTATAGCAAACTAGCCTGAGAGTCAGGGAGCGATTTTTTGAAAGTTAACGATTGATATCTTAGACCAAATCACGACGTAATTAACGTGTACAAGAGTTTGAAATATCACTTCTTCTCAAATGAATTCGCGTAATTTCCAGGTCTCTACACGGAGTTGTAGGTCGCATTCAGTTGCACTGTGTATAAGTGTACGTGTTTAGGGGTAGCACACGATGCAGGGGGCATCAGACAGCCCGCGGCTCTCGAATGGTGATAGCAATGAGTTCTGGTCGCGTGCTGCGTCCAGCCGACCACGAGGCGGAACACGCCGTGACCCTGGGCGCCTCTGCGTGTCGGCGAGGCGTCCCAGACCGCGTTAGGCGTGGTCATCTCGCATTGCTTGCTGAATTTATTGCGCGCGGTAACGCGACTGCGTTGCGCATCGTCCCCATCGTCGAGTATTGTCGTTGTCCTTAAGAGAAGCGTTCGGAGGGAAGACAGACGCCAGTTGACCGTTTTGCGCCTAGAGACGACGAGGAAAGTGGTCAGACAGCAAGAGTTGGCCTTAGTGCCCGAGCGCTTCCAGGTTTTATTGCGCTGTTGTCAATAATACGCTAATTATCATATAATTAAATGATTGCGCTACATATGCCACGATGTGGTTTTATCCTTTTCCTTAATTAAGTGCACTGACCTCCGAAGCACAAAAACGTCATTAAAACCTATTTCTACTATTCCCTTCATTTTTTTTTTTCAATGATGCACTGCTGTAGGTGCTCTCAGTAAAATGTGGCGTCTATAGGTAACAGCTAGGGCCATGAACTTTTCGCAAAAAAAAAAAATTGCCCCACTTTGTTTCAGTGCCTTACGTGTACATCTGCAATTCTGCTTCATGGTTAGTGATTGGATGTTTTAACAACCGCGTTTCTTGGGGTTATGCCGGTAACTTAAAGGAGTGTGATGTCGTAGTAACTATGTTACTTAAACGATGCTAATTCAACATTGTTACATTTGTTTCGTCACACAAATTTTAAAATTGTGCTGTAATACTATGTTGACGTGCAATTTACAGAGAATGGTAAATATAACAATTTAAATGTCATATTAATTTGAAGTGGCACTTCTAATGGCTTACATCAACATGCTACAAACATTTGTACAAAAATGAATGTTTATAGGGTTTAAGGTATTTTGCTCGATTCTATTATTCACACAGCACACTTAATTTTACGTGTTCCTGTTAACACCTCCTAGACTTTGAATGAACTTAAGTGTCTTAACACGTAGCGGTATCGTAAGCTGTGGTGTGTCAAAATAGGTTGTATTAATATTAATTCAACAGTTTAATCCTTTCAGAAGACAGTGTATTTAATTTTTTTTTTAACTATAACGTAATTTTACTACAGCGTCCTTAGTAAATGAATATGTAAATTACTTTGCTTGTGTATTTGAAAGAAGGGAGAATGTAACTTGAATAACTGATACTAAGAATTAAGAAATACAATTAGAACAAAAATGTGCGTAATCGAAAGTTAATAAATATAAAGTTTTGGTACATCCACGCGATATTATAATTTCTCATGTCCACCATGAAGTGTAGGTGTAACCACTTTACAACCCAAGTTTGAAACTTTCACTGAAACCGTGCCAAGCACCAGCACCAGTGGTACGAAGTGCATAATTTTACACCCTGAAATCCTAAAATTTCCCGGGGGTAAACACTCACCCCCCCCCCCCCGCTTTATTAGTAGGCTTCAGAGAACAAATATTTACCCCTCCCCCCAATTCCAAAACGTTCCTACGCCCCTGCTCTCGAAACCTCAAAACATATCAATATCATTGCTGCCAAGGTTTTGTGTGCTTACCGTAGAAACCTTTAGTTGTTTTACACACGAACTATTTGCAAAATAAAGATGAGGGGCAGTCAACAATTTATTAGAATGTGAAAGTTAAAATTTGCAGAATTAATACTAGTTTAACTACAACTACAACTACAACTCGACTAATAATACACGTAAATCTGAAATATTTGTGGCACAACGTCAATATTTTTACTCCCCATTAAATGTATCACTACTTATGAACATGAAAAATTATCCACGGTTATTCACTACTAAAGGCGGCTAAGAATTTTTTAATCGCAATATCATGTTGCCATTTGTGACCTTTTTCTTCAGCCTTCACTTGCCGTTGAGTGACGCCACGTGTTCATGTCACCTGCGCGATGGCCTGCCTGCCGAACATACCAGAAGCGGGACTTCAGAACATGTTGCAAACTCAATTCAGTAACTTTAAAATTCTTGAAAACATTTGGTTTTGCAGCATTTTTACACAATTTAATTTTCTTCGAAGAGAAAGATTCATGAATTTTATACAAAGTGTAACAAATATTTTAGTACAGAGTAAAAAAATACAACTATTTCAAAAATATTTTAATAATTTATTTCTTAGAATGAGAGAAACAGTGTGCTATGATCCCCAAAACAACAAGCAATGGTCGCAAAATCATCTTTTAATATCCCTCCGTTTTTGTCATTCAACGAAAAATGTAAATAAACCAACTGAAAACGTACTTAAACTATTTTAAAATTTACGAAAGGGATGTAATGTTGTTTAAAAAAATTCGGATTGTTTCAAATAAAAAAATTCGGATTGTTTCAAATAAAAAAATAATCTATAAAAATGTTGCAAAGCCAAACTAATTGCCAAATTAATCGAGTATTGTTCCTTCCGATGTGCTGCTCGAATAAATACCATTAAATGTTCACAAAACCTGTTGACAAAGTATTTTATGCAATATGATGGTGGCCACACACGTTATTTTCATGAAAGTGAAAGGTATGAAGACTGAAATTATTACATATTAATGATCCCAATAATACTTCAAATCAGTCACAGAATCGTAATTTAATTCCAAACAGTTGTTGATTTTTGGAAAAATACTAATTTTAAACAAGATTTGCAAGGACTCCCTTAATATTCACTTGTCTTGAAAGTGTCCCGTATAATGTCGGCTTAATATTTCACCAGAAATTACCTCCCGGAGTTTGGGATATTAATTTCCATACAACCTGTACATCGTAACGTCTTGTTAACCCACTGTCTACACTTCATGACCGTGCATAAGGTAATTTACAGCCGGACCCGTACAGCGCAAAGCTCAATGACAAATGCTTACATCTGCAATGTGATTCATCTGATGTGTGGAACTTGGCTTCCGCCCAGGACCGCGAGTAGTTCATGTCGCTGTTATCGACCACAACACACGTAGTTCATTAGCCGTCATGTTCAAGCAGTCGTTACATCAACAATAGTACGGCACAGAACAACACTATTCATAGTCGCAACACCCGTTCCCATCAACCAACAGGCAGACACGCTGATTTTACGTGGGCAATATTTACTGTTTTATAGGCTTCAATTGAACGTGCTCATGTCAGACTTTTTAAATTATTTATTGGTTAAGTCTGAATCTATTATAATTCTGGTGCACCACTACTTCAAATTTTTGTTTGTTTTCCGCCGAAAGCATTTTCTGTCTCTTTCTCCGTAGACTCTTTCTGTTACTCTTTTACTTTAAACTCTTCCTCTTAACACACAGCGAAATTCTAACATCATTCACGTCCTACTAAGTTACATTTTTAAACTAACATACCAAACAATGCGTTTTTAGTTTGTCCCACTCTGGGTTTGACAAAGCCCCTTTAGTTCCACGTGTGTGTAGGTCGTTCGGGATAAAGTGAGAACTAAAAATTTAACCTTTGAAAAATATCACTAGCCGTTACTGCGTATAGATCAACAGTAACTATAGTTGCCTTACTACTTGCGTGGTTGGCAGCGAAATCACGCAATATAGTTCCATATAGTTTCCTATTTATATACAACACAGAAACAAAATCGACCGAAATCGACATAACTGTAATTTATATAACTAACAAAATTTTTTATCAAACTGTATCGTTTCGTACTGACCGCACAATTTATTTAACACGCGCAAACATCAAGTGACATGTCCAGAGAGGTTGGACATGTACCGTCGTTAGTCGTTACGCGCGGAAATATACAAATATGCTGAAAATCTACCTCTAGCAGGGCTTTTTGAGTGCTCACTTTATTCCGAATCGCCTATAACAAAAATAGCCCCAGCCATATATCAGACCTGACAGACCACCCGAGATCACTGATGTCGAAGCTAACATCAATGAACATACGTTAATTTCAGAAGCAAATACAAACATGTCGTAAGTGAAAACAGCCAAATGAGTAATACACAACGGAATATTTATAATGTAATATAAAGAAGCGTAACTAACAATTCTTACATACAAGGTCATATATTTTTTTTTTCGGCAAATTCTCTTTACACGTCTGCTAGCCTCGCTGAGCTTCCGAACACATATGTGTAAAATCTGTTGCTAAAATAATACTCACCGCAGTTGCGTTAAAAATTCATAACTGTCCTGACGCAACGTACGGTCAAATAATGCAAGGTCACCAAACCGACGGCCAACATTAGCTAATGTCTCCGATGTAACGCTGAATTCGCGGTCTCGTGAACTGCAGTACAAAATACTGTACATCCGTTTCTTACTCAAGCCTTCAGGTTGACGTCAGTAACTAATTTAAGATCCTATTTATCTTCACACAGACGTCAAATAACGGCCAATAGCAAAGGATATGCAACATTGGCTACAGACTAGGCTGCAATGCCCTGTGTATAACATAAGCAATCGGCAGAGGCACGATTATTTCGCATATTCATCTGGTAGCAGTTTAGACTTGTTAGTCCTATACATACACTGGCTACAGTCGAACATTCGTTGGCTTCTAACAGTACACGCAGGTACCACATGTGTTCGCAACTATTTATTTCCTTATTTATTACTGGTTCGCAGTCGTCAAATGTGTATCAGAACAATTGTCGTCCGATAACAGTGATGACAGTGAAGTATACATCATTGACGTTCAACCTGACCTAGAATCAATACGCGAAATACTCGTGCCTCTAGCAATCGGTGATTACATTGGCCACAAGCCTCTGTATGATGTAATTTACGTGTGTGATGGCCTTACAGGGGACTGCAGTCTACTTGGAACGCTTTCATTCAGAGCAGAAGCCAAAGAACATCATCAGCTAATGCCAACGTTGAAAACAAATACAGCTTACAAAATAAGTCGACCGGCGCGCGGCCATATTGGAACAAGAGACGAACTGTAAATTCATTAAGGGTGGTGCAAGTAAGGGAGCTGTTTAGTGCGTTGCAGGCTCATAAGCGACATGGACGACACTGACGCGAGTACTGCATCGCTTTTATAGGCGAGGTGCTGCTGGCGCGCAGTGCTAAGTCATCCCGCTGGAAATATGGAAACTTTGCTTTCATTTGTGAAAAACCTGTCGCAAAATTCACTGTAGAACCCTTGCGAAGCTAAGTACCAATATTGGTACTAGATTTTAGCGGTTTTAAGCTATGTTGAAAACTATGAAACAATGTTTTTAATAGTTGTAATGTTTAGATAATACCCAAAAACATTTCTTCAAAAAGATTTTTTTTAACTAGTTCAAGGGGATCTCATATGTAAAAAATAGCGTATCTCAAACCTTCTTCAGCAACCAGCAACAGGTACGCTTGTCTCTAAATTGTGAGTTAGAAAATCGTATTTTATTTTCAGTGTTTTAGCCATTACATTTATTCAAACTGTACTGTAAAATTTTTATCTTTAAGAAAGCACAGGATATATTCTAGGTAAACTTCTTGACATAAATAACAATGGAAATTTTAATCTTTCCCTTGAAATATAACCTATAATTCTCTTGCAATGATTCTGCATGACAATATAAAGAAATATTCCATTATTATTTATGTCAATCACTTTACCAAGATTATATCCTATGCTTTGTCAAAGAGAAAATGTTTATAATACAATTGTAATGAATGTTATGGCTCAAAAACTGAAAATACAAGAAAAATAAACAGTTATGTTGGAACTGTTATTTTTTACAGTTGGCTATGACTGGACGTTCAATATGCAGAGAAAGAAATAATTCGCGATTTTAATGAGCTGAATGCTAGAATCCACAGTCAATCCCTGTTTATTCGTCCATTGTTTGCTGGTTCAATGATTATCAACTTGAGTGTAAATAGGAAGATTGACTCTAATATGTAGATAACTTAACTCGGAAATTTTTCCTGCCAATATGACATGATGGGGAAAAGCAGACAGTTGGAATACAACGTTAATGAAATTGTTTCACTAATTTGGTTTGAGATAATGCAGAACTAGAATGTAAGAAGTGACGTTTCTGCAATACTAGTCACTCCGGTAGTTGAGTAGATGAAGCTACATTTTCGAGAGGTTGTGTTAGTGAATGAGTGAGTGAAAGTGTGAGCAAATTTATTTATTTTTGTGTATTTTTTGTTGTATAGTGTTAGGTTATATGCTAGTACTTTTATGTATAACAGCGTACGCAATATTTATTTATGAAATTTCTTCAGTGTGAAATTGTATTGGTTATGGGTCCAATGTAATAAAAGGCGACTCTGCCTTAAGTGCGTCTCTGAAGATGTAAATAGATACATAAAATAAAAAAAAAAGCTAAATTAATGACAGAACTAAATTGACATTGCAGTAAACCTTTCTGAAAGTCATAAATTTTTCACCACAGCCAAGTGTATACAAATAAAGAGGAAGCAAATTCATAACAAGAATTTAATAAATCTCTGATGGTAGCGGATGTTAAACCTTGAGTAACCCGCAAGTTTCATATAGTAAACCCACGCTAAATTGACGGAGCAGTGCGGACCAACTGTATGGGCAACTTCCCGTGGCAGGAAGGCAGGAGCGGAAGATGAGATGAACCCTTCCCCCGGGGGGTGAGGTAGTTAGCCAGTGAGGGCTACTGGCAGGGGGTTGCGTGCCGGGAATAGCCTCGCACGTGGTGAGGCGAGCTCGACCCCAGGACTCGTCCCGGGGGTTCCCCGAGGGTGCAGTAAAGCTGTCGGTCGCAGCGAGTGTGTGCTATCATTTCACTCCCCGCCCCAGCCCCTAACAACTTCCGACATCCCAGCAGAGGCATGAACCATGTGAAGTCTAGTCTCTGCGGCTCAGTGTGGCGTGTGGCCTACCTACCTCCTTGAAGCATTGCTAGTCCACTCTACAACCAGAGGAAGTTCGCGATATAGGGAAAAATTAAACATTTATTTTGCGGTCTCCTATACTATCAAACCAACAAAATAGTTACACAAAAATACTAAACTGAATTAGCTATGGATTGTAAAATTTTGCACCAATTTACATTAAAACCACAAATAAATTCATAACTTTCCTGTGCGTTTATTTCAGTAATACGTTCAACGTTTCCTGTTCGATAGTATGACTTCTAATTTTAAAATCGTAACAACTTAAGCTTATTATTAAAAATTAATGAAAATTTTGGATTGCCTTTGCGAAATAAACAATTTAAGTCATAATAAGTAATTTTTTGTAATAGTTCCCAAAATAAATGTTAATATACGCTATTTAATCTCCGACAAACCCAACTGTTTCCGTAGCTCAGTCCGTTAAGTTACGAAACATCGAAACATATCATTTATTGCACTTTATAGTATAAAAATCTTACACGCTTGAGTTACCTGATATGCAAATTTGATTCATATGACATCGCCATGACCGGCAGCATTCACCTAACGCTTGCACTCCTAGCAGCCAATGACAGAAACAGACATGTTTCGATAGTACGAATTAGAACCACAGTTTGAAAATTTAATATCGGTATTAGTGGATTGGTGTACTCGGAGTTGGCAACAAAATAGTAAGAAATCTAAAATTGACCTTCCATAACTTCTCTTAACTTCAATATTTAATCTGTAACTTCGATCAGCGACCCAGAAATTGTCATCTCTGAAGTGTAAAATCTTGGCTGCCAAAATAATATAAAAAAAACTAGCATGTTGGACCATCTATTTAATTAAACTAGCCGGCCGGCTGCGGCGTTGCCCGCGTGAAATTATGTAACGTAAATAGTAACTCGGGATGAAATATGTGATGAAGGTATTTAACAGCTAGTGTACTCAATAACAGTCAACTAAAATAACTGTCTTATTTCAGTATATAGAGCGCGCGCAATATGCTCGTATGATGTCATAGTAATTCCCATCGCAAAGTATTGCACGGGATACGAACCCGTAACCCAATCCCTTCCACACCACAAACTTTATACAATACTTGAGTGAATGTTAAAGGCATATCGTGATAAATCGTTCGTATGTAGTGGCTACAGTCCAAAGAGGTTTTATTTATGGGCAGGTTGGCAAAAAGAAACGACTGTTGAATTATTTCTCCGTGAACATTCTCTTTTTTTGGGGGACTGAACATTTTACTGCTTTTCACCTACTTAATTTTTGAATTTCATAAAAAACTGAATTTTATTTGTAGATACTTACATAAGCTTCAGTCTTATCAAAAAATCTTCTCGATATCTAAACGGGTATAAGTGATACAGATGATTATTTAAAATCACATTTTATTTTTTAGCAGCTTTCAAGGACGAATTTCGAAAATTTGTAAAAATACTTTTTAGATATTTACTTAAGCATCATTTTAAAAACATCACCTGACTATCTGAATTGGTTTAGAAGAAATCACGTATTAATGAAAAACACATTTTACGGCTTTTCACCCCCTTACTTTCCAAATTTCAAAATTTGCAAATATGAATTTTTAGGCAATATTATGAAGTTAAAAAATTTATGAAAGCATTCCCGGTTAATGAGATATCAGGGATTCTTTTAAAACACATTTCACCCCTTTTCACCCCCTTAATTATCGAATTTCGAAGATTCCTTTCTTAGTGGGTGCTTACGGGGCAAGTGGAAGCTTCCCTCAAAATTGCATGGTTCTAGGTCCAGCGGTTTGGGCTGTGCGTTGATGAGTGAGTGAGTGAGTGAGTTAGTGTGTCAGGACACTTCATTATATATATTAAGATGACAATATGGACCCTACAACTCACATGAGTCCTTACCAAAGTATACGTTCTAACTGCAATACTAGTGTACTTAGACACGCTACTTACCTCAGAGTCCTAACTAGAGCAGTGATACATGTTTATACGTTAAATTAAAATACATGGCACTCAGTAAAACAAATACCATGTGGGAGGGGGGTTGTACCCGATGGCGAGGTATCGTACCACATGTGCAGACTTTTTACTGGACGCCCGTAGGCATCTGCATATCCTGACGGATGGCGTGAAATGAAGCCCTACGATGGAGAAGTGACGGAATGAGAAAGGTGGCAAAACGGGAGCTCTCTGAGAAAACCCGCCGGCCAGTGGCAATGTCCGCCACATATCCCACATGCGGAAAATCCGGGCTGAACCTACCGGGGATTGAATCCGGATCGCCTTCGTGGGTGCTCGGACACCGCGGTTCCTATGGCACTCAGTACCATTTTAATACATATAATATATTAACCAGCGCAGTTCTTGCTCATCTCGGCATGGCCGACCTCTCTACAGGATATTTTAGGCTGTTTTTAATACCCTGAAAACTACAAGCAAATATGTATTTCCCAGCCCAATAAACCTTCGAGAACAGATGCACTCATACTTTATTCCAAATATTTATTACTGTAGTAATATTTCCCTCATCTTAACACTGGACAGGGTTGTTTCCGAAAACAATTTTTTTTTTTAAATTTCCGAGCCGCCAAATTAAATTTTAACATGTAAATCTCTTGGCTTATGATTCTGTAGTGGACAGTGCTGTTAAAATATAATTGCATGTTGTACATTATATATATTTATTTATTAATTTATAGACACACACACACTTTACGTTCCTTATGCACACTTATGACTTATTCAGTCGTTTTCTCATTGAGAACATAGATATTGCATTTTATTTTAACGTTGAAATAGAAAAATACATTTCTTATTTAAACACTTGAATTTTGATATTGGCAATGTAGCATTCCTTGACAGTTTCGAACAACAGTTCAGTTGTGATTGAAGAATTTTTATTGATATTAATTTGTGTGATTCAGATGATGTTATTCATATTCATATTTTGCCTAATTCTTGTAGCAAGTAATTATGTTTAAATAATTTTGCATAAAATCTGTCCAGAAAACGTAGTCTATTCCTAAATTAATAAAATTAACAGCGATGCGTGGCATGAAATTTATAAACACAGCATTTTCGAGAAAAAAAGAGGTATGCTGCCTTTGTCACAAAATAGGTTCGACTTATTAAAGTCAGTTACAAAAGGTTTTAGGACTGGTATTTCGGAATACTTATATAGTTTGTGATATTGGACTTTTTGTATTATGTCTTTAAGAATTAAAATTTCAAAAATGTGACTACAGTTTTTAAACATTCCGTTATGTTACACAGAATAAAACGGTAAATGGTAGGCACATAGTTCCAGTGTAACGTATGCACTGCGGAATAACTGAGTAGGCAGCAACGTCTGAAATACCGCAGTTGATATATACATTTTTGGTGTTGAGCTGGTATTTATCACGAATTTGTAGTTTAAGTGTCGTGCATTTTAGCTACTTTGTCGAAACTGTTTTAAACCCCACTTATATTCACGGCAGTAAAAATAATATTGATACTGCAGATGTAGTAAAGCAAAATCATATTAAGTCCTAATTTTTGGACTTGTTAGTGGACCAATGATAGGCAACGTTTATAGTTCTGTCTTTCTCTGATAGCCAGGAATCAGGTAAGCTGCTTAACTGAACATTTTAATTATTATTTTTTTAAGGATTTGTCACAGACAAATATTAAAAATAAGCGAAAATAATAACAAAATATAAACAAATGTTTTCATGGTTTTTCATATCAAAGGGAACATACATGAAATTGTAGATGTCAATTCGTCCCCAAATCATGGGAAATATATCGAGTAGGCGACCCAAACAATAAGAAACAGTATTGCTGGCTCGAAGGATTAGTCACTTTCGACTACCCTTGTTACTTATTTATCTGGAGAATCCACGAAAACACTGCTGTACAACAAGGAAAGTTAGTTACAAATGACTACGCCCTTCAATAAAGTTGCCCTAAAACAAATATATTCGTTGCACAATTGTTTGTATGGGAAATGAAACAAACACACTGCGAAAATAAATTGTATCATTTAGTAAAATGCATGACTATAGATACTCACAAACACTTCGTATGCAATACAACTATCTTATTTTCGTCGTAGTCGAAAGCATTAATTTACTACAGCATAGGTGTCACTGACAAATTGTATGTTTCTTGTGTATGAGACTTCCTTTATTGGATGCATTTTTCCATGTAAGTACATCTCGAACTGCAACTTTTCTTTCTGGGAGACGTTATCAGGAAATTTATATCTCAATTCTAACTAAAACAGCTAACACGAGTCTGAAAAAAAAAAACGAAATGTTGCCGGGTAAGAGTACAGTCATGTGGCTGTCATTAGGAAACACTCGTATACACTGGTAGTAAAATACTAGGGAAACTAATTGCCACGATAAACAACATACTTATGGAAAACAACCCAGAAAGTTTACTTTTACTCGTGCACAACATACCACATTAATCACGAGTAACGTGACTATAAGCCACTGTGCTTTGGCATGCTGTAACACGATGCTTACCCCATATAAACAACTGAATGTTTCTTTTGATATATTTTGCCAACATTAAAGACGCGAAACAAAAAAAGTTTGGCGAATATAGTATCTACCGGTACATAATGTACAAATCAGGCACACATTCTAAAATTAATTTTGTGAAAGGTATCACTTCACAAAACTAACTGTCCGTAACTCACGTGTCGCATCAATTGTGCAATATCCTTACAAAAAATTAAAACTAAAATGTAATACATAAACGAAACATTTCATTCAAGTGAACAAAGTTAATGCTTCAGAAAATTGTTACATATTTCCTCTATGAATTGGACACAACTAAAATGTACATGCACTGCTTTACTGTTCATGCACACCGCAGCAAACATTTGGAAACCGTGAAAATTAGAAGCCAGATTCATCGACTGAAGAAATGAGAACAATTGAAACGTTAACT
The DNA here is from genome assembly GCA_003012365.1 of Medauroidea extradentata. Lineage (NCBI taxonomy): Eukaryota > Metazoa > Arthropoda > Insecta > Phasmatodea > Phasmatidae > Medauroidea > Medauroidea extradentata. Next base: position 41,423 of record PNEQ01116948.1, on the reverse strand, counting down.
CTGGATTATGCACAGTGTTGTGTGAGGCAGCAGACTGCCGGCGCTCTACATGTAGCATATATAAACAGTTCTCTGAACAGTGCATGAATCGCGATACGCACGACACCTGCCACGCGTGACTAACGACAGATATGCATGCCAAGTGGAGGCACGAGATGGTCATATCTACAAACAATGCCATTTGGGATAGGTATAAAACGGTTCTTTGGAAGATTAATGAACAGTGTGCCGGATAGCAAGTCATGTGAACGTTTGCATTTCACAGTAAGATTGTTCTGGAAGCAATAAAAAGTACAGAGCACACACAACACATGATTGACAGAGTCTAGAGAACTTCAGAACAGACATGCTAAATATACTCTTTTTCCATTTTTCTAGGCAGTCACGATCAGAACTAATAGACACAAATAACAGCTTTGTTAGTGCTCCATTCACAGTAGTAGAAAAGCGTCATTCTCTGTTACGGATAAACTGTACTGAATTGTTCCGATATTTGGAGGGTAAGTAAATATACGAAAAAAAAAAAAATAATAATCTACAGATTTTTGAAGAAAGGTTATCTTGGAAATACTTTTTGCCAACCTTTTGAGTTCCTGGCGCACGGTATTACAGTCAAATGTGTCACCGTGGAAAATATTTTCTTACAATCGGGTTTTATGATTGATTCAGTCGCTAAATAAATCCACGCAATCGTGGAATACATTTTAGTGTACTCTGTTTTTGTAGTAAGGTTGCATTTCATAACTAGTAAATATAGTGCTTGATTCACTGTGACAGAAGGATCGACCAATATTAACTAACATGTGCAGTACATTCCACTGACCTGCACTGCGTAGGGTACAGACTACTCACCGCCCACAGCACCTGCAAAATGTTACATTTACGTGCAACTCCTCCACAATCATGGACTCGTGGCAAAAAATGTTTGAAACACATTGGCTTTCGTGTGCAGTTGTGCTAACAGAAGCTTGGAATGCTATTGACTGGCAGCACATAGCCCTGAAAGACAAAAATATGTCTCTGTACGAAGTACAAAAATCATAGTACTAGCGGCGGGGAACCTACGCTGTAAAATAATACTAGGTAAAATTACCTTGCATGTAAGAGAAAAATACCGCAAATTTTGTGCAGTAAATTTACACAACAAATAAATGGAAATTTACCTAAACGATTGAAGAAAATTACAGCTTAAAGTACAGGTATATTTCATAAACGTAAGAAAACTGCGACGAGTTAATATATATAATTTTTACTGTTATCTTACATACAATGCAAAACGTAATTCATATTATTGTTTTCAGCGGGGTTTGGTATCACCACTACATCTTGCAACCACGAAAAATGTTACTTCTCAAACGTTTGTCGAATTTTCCAAGGGGAGAGTCCACGCAAAAATTTTATTGTTTCAGTAATTTTTATAATTGTGCGAGATATGGCTCGCTTGCATTGTGACTAGTTTTTCAAACTAATGAAAATTTTTTAGCTTTTATAGTTATTGTGTAATGGCAATTAAAAGACAAAATTTCCACAACACCGTTTTATACAAGCAACGGAAACCAATTTACTTACAAAAACGAAATAATTCTCACGGGCTACAATTATACATGTATAAAACACTGCAGTGAAATATTTTGTATTAAAAAAAATACAGAATGTCAAAAAAATTGTATTTCAAATTTAGCAATTTTTCAAAAATACAAAAAAATTCAATGTGATTTTGTATTCATGTCTAGATGTAGCCCGCGATTGAGTCCTTCAGTAGGAATTATTTCATATTTGTATGTCAGTTGCTTTTCGGATTTGACATGCCATTATACAAAAACTTTGAAAGATAGAAAATATTCTTAATTGTAAAAAAAAAGAAAATAGTCACAATGTATGCCTATAATACAAAGAAATTCTCGTACAAATATAAAAATTATTAATACAAGTAAAATTTTGCAGGAGGCCCCCCCCCCTTAAGAAGGTGTCAAAGTTCTGGACAAGTCGAATGATAACGTTACTTAATGTATTCGTGAAATTTCAATGTCGTGTGTGAGGATTCAACTGTACGGCGTGGTCATTTTATGTTTTATGTGGACAAATAATTTCCCCGTACAATTTACGGAATAATATCTTAAACTAGGTAGGTAAATTGCCTTTGTTTTAATGTAGGCGATGTGACAACTGCAGAGATATTAACAATTGTGTAAGGTACAGTAAAAATCAAATACCTATGTACATCGCAAACATTCACAATACGCCGCTAATCCGTAGATTAATTGTAGTTATCTTGGGAAGACTGCCAGGTTAGGCCATATTTATATACGTAACATCTCATCGTCGTTCGTGTTCTGGTACAAGACCACCCAACAAGATTTAGTATCAGACTTTGCCTCTGCTGACCGGAATATTATTCTATTGCCCGTGGCACGACATTAATGAAATTTCGCTTCAAATTATTAAAAATATGTAAAGAAATATGCGCTGGTTTTGATCATGAATGATTTAAACGGTAGTGTAAAAAATTTATAGGCAATATGTAAATTGCTGTAACTGCAGACGTGGCAAAGCAATATGTATTTAAATAACAGAGCACCTGACAGACATCGACGTCGTCCTATCACAGGACTTGCAGGCGCCAAGGAAAATAACTCTCGCCATCTTGTCAGGTGTCGTCCCAACGGCGACGTTCTTCACGTTGGCAGGCAATGCTTCCCAAGGCTGTAATCCAGAATTCTACCACGAAAGTACAGTACAGTAAAATAACCTAGAGTAATCGAACAAAGCTAGATAAATAGATTTTGAAACATTTAGGTGTAAATAAAAGGTAAATTGTGTGTTCACAGGAAAATTTGAAATTATTCATAACTCTTAACAAACAACGTTTATCCGTTTTACTTACATATCTCAAACCTCACTTTAAAACAATTACCAATGTTTAATGAATCGCACACTCGCCAAAGCCTACTCATGAACATGAGTACATAAACATAGAACAGTACAAGTACAAAAGCTCATTTTCTAAAAAAAAAAAAAAAAAAAATAGTGTCACCCGTCATCTGAATCTTTCCACCCGTGTCTGTAATCAACACGTGCTCATATTCTCAGGGTTCAGAGTTCATTTCAACAGACTTTACCTTCCGCTGTTTTCAAGTTTACTCTTCTTTACTCTTCAAAAAAGGTTGTGTAAAAATTTTACTTTTACAAGATGCTCAGAGTAGTTATTTGATGATTTGGACATCATCAGAGCGAGTAAGACTTCTACTCTAGAGGTTTTCGGGCAGTCAAAAAGCAAAGTTTAGTCACGGAGTAACATTTTGAAACGCAGCCCTACATATCACTGTACAAGAAGTTCAACCTGAGCAATTTGCCGTTTTCAAGGAACAGGAAAAATTGAGCGATAAGCACGAACTGACACATACAGCACCATCACCTTTAAGACAATAATCATTCATTTATTTCAAACAACTGCAAATAACTAGAATATTTTAAACCAAATGCTTTGAAAAAATTTGTGACTGTGTACAGTCATACGATACACTATTTTGCCAGGGCGTTTTTTTAAATAACGTACCACTTGATGGCAAAAAATTATTTTGCTTTATTTTATAGCATATTTTTACAACAATTTTTTTTTATATATATTTCAGGGACAAAACCTAAAAATCTGTTTGGTGTATTGCAACAGAAAACTTCAGATACAAACGATGATATACTGGTGTTAAAACTGCCAGGATGAATTTTTGATATACATATTAATTTCCGTTAAAAATGTTTTGGAGACCACTGCAAAACTAAAGAGCGAGGCCTTAACTAGTGCATAAACCTAGCGTGTTATTTCTATTGTTCTGCGTATAATTATGAGACTCAAGAACTCTTTCACCGTAATTGTTGCCGGAAAAAATAAGTAAAAGTTTATCGCAGGTCCTTTACATCTTTTGCAAGTACTGAATAAACCATATTTTATAACACATAAAACTTTAAATACCGAATTTGCGAATGACGAAAGGCTGTATAGGCTAGTTGAATACTTTTTTATCCTCACGGACTTGCGAGCCGTCAGATATCGTACTTAAAATTTGTAAATATATTATAAATATTCAGGCTTATTTTAACAAATTGCTTACTAAACACTTTGTAATACTTACAGCGACTGTTCTAAGGAAGTGCATACAAAAATTAATAAAAGGATAAATTTGGTGGTGCTGGACAAGTTTTTGCGATAGTTTCACTTTAGTCGCATCTGCACCACCAAATACATTGAGGGAGAATTGGTATGTTTAAGAACGACCATTTGAGCTTAATAATTAACTAGACATGGAAAAAATTCACGGCATAATTTTAAGTCAAGCTAGAATCAAAACAAATTTTTGTTTATTTTATAACTGCTATAGACTGTTCACTTTAAACTAAGTACTCACGATCACTCTTAATATCCAACAACTGTATTTTATTGGGCCAGAAATGTTAAGTTTTGAGAGACTAGTGAAATGTTTACACTTGTTTTTAGTTCCAGGGAAGTTGTCAGGTCAACAATATCAAAGATGATTGCAATATGGCTGAAAGAAAAATTTATGCAGTGCTCACTTTAACGTTAGAGTCTATAATGGATTACAGATAATTAACACTCCCTTCAAAACTCTGAACAATTAACATGTGAAAGACAATGAGATGACATTATCACGCGACATGTATTGTCTTGTGTATCTGGCTACTCAGTGGATCAAACCAATGCTACAGTAGTCGAGTCTCGTAAAAAATAATTAGGACATTAAAAAAAAATCTTGTCTGCAAGTCACTAAAAATGTTCCTACCTCTACTTATGTAGTTGTTGATGCTTTCCTTGATGAATTAGAGAGAGATAAATCCACCTTTCACGTGTTCAGTGAAGACCTGAAGTATTTGTATGGAACTTGATGTGTTGATAGAAGGTGATTCCCAATATAAAGAAGCTGCTCCTACTAACGACTGGATAAACATTTCGTCTGAATTACACAATTTCATTCAGCTGTTTCTCAGGCAGTGAATCCGGTGCATTATATCATGGTTCAAGATTTTATGTTAGTGGAATGTGCACAAAGCAAATACACGTTTAAAGGCAGCTGTTCACGGCCGTCTTCAATTTACAGTACTTTCCAAACTACTCCTGGAGGTGTAGCAACGTGTTTGACATTTGATGTTCTAATGTTGGTCTTACTACATCTTTTTACACTGTTGGTTAATAAATTACTTCCGTATCATTTGATATTAGTTGTAGGATAAGAGATAACACAATCATTCTTACCTTCCAAAAATTATCCGATAATGTGGGAGTAATTTACTATGTAACTATGTAAAAATGTGTAGTAAACTAACATTTCGATCATGAAATAGCAAAATTGGTTATACGCCTTCGGGGATGCTTGTATCTGTAAAAAAAATACTGTAAAATAAAGATGGTTGTGCATCCTTGCCTTTAAATCACACATTTCACATAATTTCACGAACCGTATTAATTTACAAATACAAGGCTGCTACCTACAAAGTGTTGTTCCATTACATTATAAATATTCTCATGGTTTCATTTAGTTTACCAAGTGATTCTAGGGAAACCTAAAATTTTACACAACTAGCTATAGGATGTTCACTAAGTCATCGCTAATATTCGATAAGAGGTTCACAAGTTTTCAGTTACTTGAGGTGGGAATGGTGTTGGCCATACAAGGTAGAATGGACTCTCTTGAGCATCCTGTATAATGTTCAACTCACTCTCAATTCCCTGGTTTGTCGGCCGAATATTTCTACCATATTCGATCGCCGACTGAGCTCTGTCTTAATTAATAGCCATCCCCACTCACTTTTACGTGTCTGCCTCTACGCCATGCTCCACGTGTTCCAATTTGCCTCCAGTATTATTCCAGGGTTAGAGACATGAACTTTTCGCGAAAAGAAATTTGCCTCACTTTGTGTCAGTGACTTGTGTGCACGTCTGCAGACTTGCTTCATGGTCAGAGATTGGATGTTTTGACATTCGTGTGTTGTGGGGTTTTACACGCAAATCACAGACGTGTGGTGTTACAGTAACCTTATTGTGATTAGTACAGTCAAATGAGAAACGTCACAGTTCAAAGGCACGCTGCCAATATCTATGAAGCAGAACTGCAGACGTGCACATAAGGCATTGGAACAAAGTGGGGCAAAATTCTTTTCGCGAAAAGTTCATGTCTCTATCCAGGGTATATCCTCGTCCAGTGTTGTGCATAATAATGTACGTTAGTCCTATATATTCCACGGAACCTAGCAATTTCCTGTATTTATTGCAGCTGCACAGTCTTTCCATGGAGACTCACTAACAGCATCTTTCTACTGATGCCACTGCGCTTTGTTACGGACATTGGCCCGGAATACTCAGATATTTGTGCTTGTCTGTAGAATAGGTTTCACATGTACGTGTTTACTCAAGCATACGCCATCTACAAATTGCCTGGCGACTTGGTACGTCATGATTGGACGTGTACAGTGTTGCCGTTTTATTATAGACTCAAACCCCTACAAGGGGCGTCAAAAAACGTTCACTTCGCATGTTCTTGTAGTCTAGCTTGTCCTCAAAATCGCATGCAAATTTTTAGGGTTTTTAGAAACAGTGGAACATTTTTTATTTTGCTACCACGAACAAACAAAAATGTGCAATTTGACGAAGAAGTTTGGTATGAGTAATATTCAGCCAGGAGTGCAGCCAATTCCCAGAAGTTAGATAAGGCACGCGGAAGAAACAACGCGTTTTGGGGCGTTGAGATTCGCTGTGAGCAACTCCAGCTGTCGACATGGCCTTCTGCGGAATTTAAAGTAGTGCGAAGTGTAAAAGGAATTCTAATAACCTCTTTGCATAAAACGAAATTCATCTGTTATCCATTTCATATTCTTTGCTTCGCCATGCGCTTCAGCTGTCAGTGTGTAATAAAATAAGCTTAGCAAGCCGAGTGAAATAGAAATCAAATCTGCTGTGTAAGAGACCAGGCTGGTAGAAGAAGGACAGACGTCGTGCACATGGCATGCGAAAATTCCCTCGCCAGTCTTTTGTCTCAGCTCGTCGGATATCCAGGCGACCGGTCACAGACGTCTCCCGACACGCCCCAGTTTTCTTACTGCTCTTCTCCTCCCCACACCCACACACATCGTCCCTATCTCAGGAACGACGCTCGCAATCATGTCGCCGGCTGTGACCGCGACAGCTGTCGACGGCAGGCAGGTCGGCCTGCTTGCTCCCTTACTGCTGCGGACACAAAGTTACTGTGTCCTCTGCCCCCAGCGTTCCAGCTGACACGCACACACGCCACCGTCGACATTCAGAGCTCGTGTTACACACATTCATATACTGCATACATGGCGCGATCCGAAAGTCTGAATGAGGGTAATAAATAACAGCGAAAAAATGTTTTTTTTTTCCTGTTTTTAGCGACATACAAAAATATAATGGTCAACTTTACAATGCCCACCTGTAGATGTTTTACGGGAAAATACCAGATTGAACGTAAATGTGGAAATAATTATATATCGTTCTATTAGCGCTGTTAAGGCATGATGCCTTCCTAAAAGCCAAAAGTCTTGCCAGAAATCAAGCACAACTGCTACAATACAGATCAATTTAAAAAATACTGAACGAAAGTAATCTATGAAACATATTTATGAAATTTAATATAAATACCAGAAACTATTCCAGGACCTACAAAAACAATATAAAATACGTTAATCATCTTAAACACTGAGTATGCATAAATTAGCAAAACTTATATAAATTATGTATAGCCAACGATGCTTGAATGGTTGCAATGCATTTCTGAATCTTACATTTACCTTTTAATTGAGTATAGATATATTTTTTTCTTATAACATGTAATGTATGTTTTTTTTTTTTTTTAATTACAGCAAAAGTAAAGTTTTCAAAGGTCCGTAACGCCTTTAAGAGACGCATAGAAACAAAGTTTAGTCGTTTATCTTTCTTGTACAAAATATTCTGTAAAATATCTGCAAACTAGTAACCAATTTAAGTTGGCCATCTGGGTTAAGTGCGGAAGCATTAAGAACGAGATAGCACATACCTTACGTCTCTCCCTAACCTCTAAGCGCAAGTCACTAAACTGTCGTGCAGGGTTCTCGCTGACAACGCGTCTGTATGAGACTTTCAATAGTGACCACTGTCGTACAAGTACAGGTCTTGACACACTTATATCTACCAATTTGCTTGATCCCCTTGTTGTTTGGCTGCAGTTCATCAAGTTACCGAGAGTGTTGTACTTCTTTTGTGCTGCAATCAGGGCGGTCGGGCTCTAACTCCGCCCACTTTTTTCCGGCTTTAACATTATAAAGTATATAAATATTGAAGGAGACATGCTTTAGGATAGTGAGCGAAGGAAGTAATTCATAAATTGATTTAAAAAATACGTTTTGATAAATTGTTTATCTTTATAATGTAAACACTGGAAAAAAGTGGGAGGGAGGTGGGCGGAGTTTCAACCCGACCGCCCAGATTGCAGCACCAATGACGCACAACTCTCTCAGTAACTTGGCGAACTGCAGCCAATCAACAAGGGGGTAAAGTTTCGAGGCGAGTGTCCAGGCCTGTTCTTCTACGGCCGTGATAGTGACTTGTCATTTTCTGACATAATATGAAAAATATATATTGTGTATTGTGCACACCTATATCTCTTAAAAATTCTGCGGCAAGAATTGCATTCCTGTAAAAGACTGCAAAAACATACATTTTCGCCATTTTCGGCCACTTTAAAATATGCTTGGATGAGTAGTGGCAAACTTCAAACGAGTATACACACGTGTAAAGTTTTTTAAATGTTATTCCTAAGCATACATTGCTAGTGTATGATGACACCGCCTGGCACCATGGGAAGACTGCAACATTCTCCGCGCTTTTTTTATTTATTTATAATATATAGGAGAGTTTTACTTTAACAAAGAAATGCCACTGTTCCTCGACCGTTCGGATGGTACTTTGAATTAATCAATTTAACAAACATTCGCCTGCACTGTGCGGCGATGATATCGTGTACTGAGACCAGTATTGTTGTCAGCAATCAGAATGTTCTCAAGAAAGGAACAACGCAATTGTATTACAATTCGGATTTCACTCGGCCGAACAGTACGACAGTGTCATGAATGTATTCGTACGGCGTGAGGAGATATACTGCTACCTTGCAGAACCGGAGGCTTGTTTAAACGTTCGATGGGGGTGGGAAGTACTCTATCTTCCCTTACAATCCCCGGACTTAAGACCTTGTAATTAAGGTTTGCTACTGACGGTGACGAACTACCTTCGTGGCATCCTCGTACCAAACTTCTACAAGTGAAACATTATTCAATTTGCAGTATCCGGAGAACATGTTCTACCAAGAGGATAACGCAGCTTTCACATAGCTGATCTACACACTGCAGGTAACTACACTGAAAGGCTGTACAAGTTTTTTCTGTGGCATCTCATTTTATTTTTATTGTAATTAAACATTCTTATTATTTAACAAATAGCGGTTTTTGCCTAGTAAATAATGTAGTGAAATTTATTCCAAAGGACTCTGATTTCTCTAGCGAAATCTGCCATAGAAAAGGTCTAACATGCACTGCTACAAGTACTCTTTCGCTGTCACATAATGGCTAAAACTGTTGAATACGCAAGGTATAAACAGGATAACAGGATGCCGTGGTTGTGTGTGAATCTTGTTTCGTAATAAGTAATTTTACCTTATTGCAGTCATTAGAAGATCATAATAATTTTTTATATTGCGTGATACCACGCTACTGTGAGTCTTATGAACGCAATTCCTAAGCAGACATCGTTCACGCAAAGAATCAGTTTTCAAATAATCGTCTTTAGGCCGAAGCTCTGCTCTGCTCCCAGTGGCCTGGGCATATGGCCACTTCAGCCTCATTTCACTTAACCACGGATTCAATTGGACGGTTTTTAGACACTTATAAAGTATTCTTCATCTTTAAATTAGTTCTACAAAAATTATTTTTATTCTATATCCTATTACTGTAAATATTAACTTTACACAACTTAAATATTATCTGTAAGATGGTATTAAATCTGAAAATTTTTAGCATATTTTACTTATAACTTACAATTGGTGCACAGTTTACTTATACACACCACCTTCCAATTAGTAGTCTTTCATAACGTGAACAGAAACAAAAATTTACGCATCCCCCCCCCTCAAAGTTAACGAAATAAGCTCCAGATTAACTTCATAGTGAAATGGCCCTTAGGGCTGTTCTAGTTAAAATCTGAGCAACAACACAGAAGCTCCTTCAATCCTGGTTAGTTAGTCTTGTACTTCAAGCTGACTGCAACCTTGTGTGACAAACGGGCCCTCTATTCATCAAGACATTCAGACTGTTAACGAACTGAAACACACAAGTGCACTGATGAAGCACGTCTAATGACGTGGCTTAGTTACTCCACAGCTAGGCCCTCGTCACAGGATGGAGGCGCAGCTTCTTAATTGGTCGGCTTAGCTCGGTGTTTCTTGCTTGTCATCGGGGGAAGATTTAAAGTAAACTCTCAACAGCGGGCAAATTCATCATCCGTGTACGGAAGTAGGCAGGGCAGACAAGATCGATGATCACTGGCATCTTAGGATTGGCGAAAATTGTAAAAGGGCCATTATAAATATTGAATAGTTTGGCAACAACGTACGTGGGTTTCACTCACTAGATATTTTTTGATGTAGTTTTGAGTCCAGAATTATTTATGACTAATTTAAATACTGTTTTGCTAAATATAATAAAATATGGTAAAACTAATTATAATAGGTTGGTAGTTTAAGTGCACTTAATGTTGTATATTATATTATGTCAATGACTAAATGTATAAAAGAACTTAATACCATAACTTCGCAATAAAAAAGACGTCAAATAATGAAGAAATAAGTGAAATCACATTTTTAAACCCGACTAATATCAATGATATACATTACTGCATCGCAAACACACATGCTAGATTACCGTGTGGCAGTTAAACATGTTATCTTCAAAGTTAATTAAGAGGCAGTCGAAACTTGCATCTGTACTTAACTTAAACTTACTCGGTGCTTGCCCGATAATTACACGGCCAACGAACTTCACATTAACGTGAAGCGATAAAAACATAGACTATTCCCTAATAGATCTGTTCCTAAATTATAAAAAATCAAAATATTATTCCAGTCGTACGGAATAGACGGAGTAAACTGGACATTGAGTGTTGCTGACTGTACAACTTTTGCAACAGATAAAACCTAATATTCCAAGTTGTTTATTAATTGTTTAATAATGCATGAAAGCAAACGAAAGCATTAATGGTTCACAATACGTGAAGGTATATGTTTTATTTGTTACGTGTTTATGGATTTTGTTGCTATGCAGTGAACGTTGTACAGTAAATAAATTAAATGTGTCAATATGTATGATATATTAGCTCCTAAGTACCTTTATTTTTACACTATTATAATCTAGCTATGCTCTGACTTTTCGTGTCATATAAAGTTTTAAGGGTTGATTTATCAATTTTTAACCCACTGACATCACAGTTTGAAACAATTAATGAACTTCTTTTTTACTTTTCTAAAATGCATTTCATTTAATGATTCAAACAGGGAATGAAACAGAGTACATTAAAAGGAACCTCGGCGTGTTAAAATGAACGAAACAGACTGTTTGTGCTAAACCTCTTGTTTTTTTATTCGTGATTATAATACATTTCGAAACCACAGAGTGATTGCTTCTGGCTGTCAGCAAGTGATTACTTCTGGCTGTCAGCAATACTCACCAAAAGTGACGTGATCGGGTTTCGCCCAAACACACGGTCATTGTCATGAATTTCTTAGATACCATGGAATCAAGGGTGATTCTACGCAATCTTCTTACCCGTATCATTCTTATTCTCAAACCCAATTACTTCACAAAAATGTGTTTAGAATCAAGTTTGTAATACCATTACTTTAATACCGTTAAATTAATAGCGACGTGTTTTCCTGGGGTTGCAGGCATTTGTTCAACTGCACATTATTCTGATTTTAATTAATTGTGTTTTGTACTTTCTGTATTGTTTACCATAAACTCGTGTTTTAGCTCCACCTTCAAGTGTACGTAACTGCCTTAAGGAAGATTTTCAACGCTATATGGTATTACGGTTTCCGACTTTTTTTTTTTTTTTTTCGAAATAACTGGCACAAATAAATTAATATAATATGTACTCCACAATAAATAAAAATTAAATACATTTCAATATTTATGTTTATTTATGATTTAATAGCCATAGTGTGTAGATGTTCGTAACGAATATTCCAAACGTTATTTGCGTGTGAAGATGGTAATTTTTTCAATTCTGGTTTCAGCCATAAATCCTAGTTTCGTGCTGCGCTTCGTATATTCTAGATACTATTACTGTGAGGTTATGATGTGCGGAAAAGGTTATTTGTTTCAACGGACAGTATACGATATGTTTGGTAAGCTTCACCACCAATTGTTGATCTACACTAGTCATACAATAAATATTTGTTCATGATTCGTGTCGCACCGATCAGGCAACTTCGTGAATGTTTTTATTCGTTCTTAGAATGGCGGTAGAGCTTCCAAGAAACAATCAGTCGGTTTCTAATTTTACAAGAATAAGAGGTAGCAAATACATTGAACTTTTATCCCACGTATGCGATAGTGACTGTGTCCCTCGATGTAATTTACGAGTGGTGCTGTACACAGCGAAATTCAGTAACAATGTCTACATAAAACAGCTTTACCTCAAACTCTACAACTTTTCTACATATGGAAATAATTAAAGGACTCTGCAATAACGTTCATTGCAGATTTTCAAACAATAAAATTCGTGCTAACCACTTAAATCCTGTAGTTCCGGTGGTACGACGGAATTAACTGCGGGCCACTTCAGTGCCTTGTGCGAAACAGCTACGAGACACTAGATGCGCGCAGGATTTTCGGCCTGTACTCGCATTGGTTTTTGAACTGCGAACTCACAAAATAACTTCAGGTACGCGATATGGGTAATATTGAATTGCATTGCTAGCGAGACTGAACGCACACAAACAACACGGCCGAGTGCCACAATACTGGGCAGAGTATATCGCACAGTCCCAAGTAGGCAGAATGGAAATACTTGCCAAGAGACAGAAGAACAGAGCAGAAAAAAAATGAAGAGGCTCTGAACTGGCGCCTGAGAGACCCTGCAGTGACTGACAGCTGGCCCACTTCCAAATAACCAATCCACCACCACTCCAACATTTATTCACCAAATATCTACGCCCACAGTCAAAAATACGTCTGCCAGGCCAAAAGGGCTCCACCTACTTGAGAGCCGTGGCGTGAGAAGGTGCAGGGGTTTACATGTTAAATAATATTCGGTGGTGCTCTTACACTTTTAATTGATATCGCTTTTGGTCAGAAACTATTTTCTGCATTGAGAAGAAGAGAATATTGCTGTACAGGAATAAAAATTTAGGAAAAATTTTATTTCAAGAAGACTAGAGAGTTGTTTTTGTAATGACAGTACTTACTTGTTCGTATTTCTCATGGTACTGAAAAAAACCGCTATAAACAACCGTATATCAGTATGGGCCTCCCGCCTGACTAAGACGAAAAAAGAAGTCGTTGGTGGAATTTATATGTGAGTTCGACATAAACTGGGCCACACCGAATACATCAGCAGTTTTGTTGCCGTTAAGAGCTCCGAGGTAAGCGGTGCCTCGTAAGGCATTCGTCTAACAAGTTTGCAGCCACGGGGTACAAATAGACCCTCAATGATAAATATAATAAATTCTAAATTGAACAATTTCATAGAAAAAATAAAGAGCTCTTGGTCAGCGCATTAAGGGTACGGCCCAAGTTTCTCGGCTTTCGAGAGCGTTATTTTTTTTTTTTTAATGGCTGACGAGAAACGACGTAGAAAAATAGCTTTGTAACACTGCTGCACATTGGTTTTACTGCGTAATGAAATTTTTCGAGGCTAACGGTATAAATATTCTAGCTAATTTATTAATAAAAAGGAAATTTCGTTCATTAACTTATTACCTACCATCCTGCTGTATTTTATCTCCACTAAATCAAAAGCACGTAGTAAAACCAATGTTGCAAAGTGATATTACGATATCGGCTCTCGCTTACGTTTCAAAAATAAAAAATGTAGAAACACGGGCCTTTAGCAGCGAGCATGAAGCGGCGCCGGGTTAAATGAGAGAATAAAATGGGAAACTCCCTGGGAACCCATCCCCCCCCCCCGACTAACAGCATTGCCCCGCACTTTACCCAATGTGAAAATTCAGGTCGCCTCGCCCCATAATCACCTTACTTGGAGGCCAGCATCCTAGCCGCTACGCCCAATGCAATTCTTCAAACAGTAAATCTGGTTTCACAACCAACACGTAGCGTACGCTCGTGCGTAAATGTAAAAGTTGGAACACCGAGTGTACATCCTCACGTAGTGTGCGTACGTACGTGATAGAGTTAATCAACTTGCTATTTCGTACGTACAGTCGGCCAATCATAAATTGTCGACTCTCTACAGGTCAGAATTCTATCTAAGTCCCACTTCGGGTATATTCAACAGCGGCAAGCTTACCTCATCGAAATCGCAACACGTTTTATCGCTCCTCACGAGCCATGCGACGTTCGTAGGTTCAAGCTTTAGTTCAGAAATTAGAAATGATTTTTTTTATTTCGTGTATCATTAGCAGGTAATGTCATTTATCACGTAAATTAAAAAAGAACCATCAAACTTATAATCAGGTAAAAAATACAGACATGTCACACTAAGTATGCCACGTTCTTGTCAACAGACGTGTCAAAAAAGTTATGTAAAGTTCACGTCCCTACTACAAACACTTTACACATTAAGAGACACAAATAAATAGAGATTGTTTCATACAACGGAAATAACGAGAAATTATCACCAATTAAATTAACGAAAAGCAAAATTTATAATGAGTATGCTCGTTTTACGCCTTTAGTTTCACATTTAGTGCAGTGTTTTGTTTTACTTAGGAACTCTGCAAAAATAAATATTGCATTGTTTGCATGGGAACAGTTTGCACTTGCACAAACGTTAGACAATAATATCACTTTAAAAAATATATAATCGTTATTACTATTAAGTTAGTAGGTTTTGCAGCTGAATAATTACTCAACACGGTGTCAATATAAACGTGGATTGATCAGGAATCCTCATTTAATCGTGAAGTAAATATTGACTGCAATGCTGAAAAATATTTTCTATAAACAGGATGATGTATGTGAGCTACTTTAGAATAATTACAAACAAGAAGAACGTGTCCTTAAAATAATTATTATCTTTAGAGTCGACTACCGATGTCCAACCCTTGTGATTTAACAATTATTATTATTTTCAATATTCTTTTAACTACTTATCATTATTATTTGCGCAGGTAGTGACGTTTTTGAAGTTATATTAATTGTTTAAAGTAAACAAGCAAATTGCTATAAATGTCTATTATTCGTGAAGTAGTCTTGATTATTTGAACAATTGTGGACATACGCCTTTGCAACAAACGGCGTGTCACAGAAAAGAAGAACATGCAAACAGAATCACAGATACAGAGAACAAACCAAAGACTGTTTTCGTCAACTATAAAACAAAGGAAAGCGCATATAATTCCACGGAAGGAATTAAGTCAGAAATAACAATAAATCAACATGAACAAAAAATAAAATAATTCGACACAAACGAAAACACAGGCACCGAGAAACCAACCAAGAGAAGTTGTCGTCCAGTAGAAAACGAAAAAGAACATACATAACTCATGAAAACCATATATGGTTGGTTCTCTGTGTATGTGATTCTGTTTACATTTTCTGATGTTCTGCGACACACCATTTGCTGCAATGGCGTATGTCCATAGCGTAGCTATAAAGATGTACTACAAAATTATAATTATTTATCGTTTTACAAAAAAATATTGCATGTATATAAAAACATACTTTTAGTACTACATTTAAGAAATTACTGTTCCAATTTAATTTGACAGTACCAAAATATTTTGCAGTACATTGCCACATTTTTTTTATACAGGAAACATTAAATTGAAAACGGCAAACAGAAAATTAAAAACACATAAATTACATTTCAACACGCTACTAATATTTTACGGGGATGAAATTTAATGGCAAGAAATATTTCTATACCAATTTACAGAAATTTTGTTCTATATGAAACAACAAGGTTTTGAAAGAAGCTGTAAATTCTAATCATGTCGTGATGAAAACAAAATTTTTCCTGAAAGGAAACTATTTTCACTTTAGCTAGCAGGTCCATTCACAATTTGCCTCAATGACACACGCT
Source organism: Medauroidea extradentata (assembly GCA_003012365.1). Classification (NCBI taxonomy): domain Eukaryota; kingdom Metazoa; phylum Arthropoda; class Insecta; order Phasmatodea; family Phasmatidae; genus Medauroidea; species Medauroidea extradentata. Next base: position 25,108 of record PNEQ01116948.1, on the reverse strand, counting down.
ATTCGTCTCGGTACAGAATCAACGAGACGACGAATGTAGCCCTCGCTCGTAGCAAGTTCCTCCCAAGCGTCAAGCATCAAGCATCACCTCCCAAGTGAATCTTACGAGTTTGGAGTGGGGCGTGGCCAATTAAGTGTCATTATGAGTTTCAGTGCTGTCCACATATTTTCAACGGGGTTCAGGTCTGGTGATCGAGGTGGCCATGTAAGACAGGTCTCGAAAACCATTCCTGAACTCTATGGCTCGTGTGTACCGGTGATAAATCATGCTGGAATTGGACAATACCTTCTGGATACTATATCGCAACACTTGGTACTATGACATTGCGCATTATATTGTAGTACTGGTCACTGTTAGCCTTCCTTTAATCCGATGAAGAACTCAAGCCACGTGTGATGACATCCAACCCTAGCATGACACAGAAACGCGTCCAGTGCGGCGACAATGAGAAATATAATTTGGATCATGCCGCATTCCTTGAGGTCTGTAAACTAATACTGGGCCAATATTAGCTGAACTGAACGTCGACTCGCTGGAGAAAACCACACTACTACAGTCGCGACTGACATTTAGCTCAGCAAATAAAAGTCGGTAGATTTTGTGACTCTCAGATGGTAGTTCCTTCACAGCAGCTCTGTGGGAATTCGGTCCAGCTGCAGCTAATATCTTCGGAATAGTTTCCGTACAACCAGGAAAATCTGTTGTCCGTTTCAGCTGAACGGCATTCAGGAACGGATTCCTTCGTGAACAATTTATTAGTATATTGTCCTCCTCTCGAGTGAACACACGCTTCAGTCCAGTGCCCTGATGTCGACCAATTTGACCTGTTTCTTGATACTGGCTAATCCATATATGTGCAGTACGAGCCGTAACACCATATCTAGCACCTGCCTGGCTAGCAGAGAAGTCTCCTCCTTCTACTAGAGCCTCAACACGCTCACGCGTTGACAGTGTGTTGTGCGACATGACCACAATCTTTAACGATAAAAGTGTGCAATATCCGGAGTTCAGTGAAAAGATAAAACTGTCAACAGGCTGTGTGCTTAATACGTCACATATTTGTCAGTCTCTCACACACGTAGAGTTTTTATATCGTGTCTCAAGGCCACAAATTGGTAAGAAGAGCTGGGGTTAATGTTAATTCGATTCCGAAATTCCTCACGTGTCTCCGCAATTTCGAGTGAAGAGCACTAGCACAAATTTTATATCAGTCAAATAATTCACGTTTCTTATTTCAGTTACTAATATGCATTTTTTGGACATGAAAATAACAATCATTTGTGGATGGGAATTTTTCAAGTAGCTACCAGACGTTGATATTTATTATATCATAAAGTAATATGGTCAGCAATGAATGTCTCACAGAGATAAGTTGCCGGCGCTGGACTTCAAAGCATCGTGCACGCAAAATATGTCTTGGAAAACACGGCGTCGTTTAAAACATTCACAAATAATTTGTGAATTATTGTTACACCGTTCCTTGTTGAAGTTAATATCAATTCGCGAAAATATTGGGAAGTAAGTATACTACATTAGTTGACAATTCCAACATATTTAAAATCTATTATTTTAAAATGGCGTGAAATTTACTGTAATCCCTCATAAATATCCCATACAACCTTTGCGTTTCCTATAATATAAGTATAGTTATATACACTTGCTGGGCACAAAAAAATTTCAAGTTCTAATGATCCATAATTTCACAACGAATATTCTACTATAATTCATAAAAATGTACGTGTAAATCAATCTTAAGCTGATTTCATTCTAGGATGGCATATGGTTTCGTGATTTGCAATGCTCGCTCACGAGAAGCGGCACCGAAGTTGTGCCACCATTATGTGTTATTTCTAGAGATAGGAAAAATTCGCGGGTTCACTGACATGTAGGCTAACCTCCAAGAACATGTGTGTATTCAAGCAGACATTATCTGCTCGCTGGCTGCTCGATGATGCAGTGATATGGGCCTGCATTTAGTTGGTGCTTCTGCAATATTGGCTAAGCGACTTCTAGGAAGTGGCGAATTAGTCACAGGCCAATTTCGAACGTGCCACAAACTTACTGTTGCTGGAATTCTAGCTTGGGGCCAAAAGAAAACGCGAATTTTTCAGGTCTCTAGTTATTTCTATAAACATTTTCCGTCTCTGAAAGACTCGTTCGTATTGTCTCATCAGCAACATCAAGTGCAATACTTTCGTAGAAAAAAATATTTAAATTCCCCGACAAGGATTTGAACCTGTGCTCTCCGCACAATTCGTGTGAAACTCACAGAAGTATTGTGATTTCTCCAAGCGAACTTCCCGCAGCTGAAGATACCCAAAAGTATTTCGAATTCTCACATGATGTGATGCGGTATTTTACGACTGGCTCAGTATTCGGCCAGTCATAAAATGTCACACCTCTACGGGCCACAATTCTGTCTAAGTCTACTCGGGGTATCACCGGGAAAGAGAAGTTGTTAATATAAACTGCAACAATTTCATGAATTCCCAAAGAATCACTGTCAGATAGCAGGTTCAAATCTTCGTCGAGTAAAGCAATTTTTTGTATTAAATTGAATTGCTGGTTACGGTGTTGATCACACAAATCATATCACAATGGTACAGACGATTAACATTTCTAGAACAAGACATATTGATGCAGAATCACTTCAGCCTGCATTCACAAACCTAAAAAGACTATTCAAAAGTTAAAATTAACTTCACTCTAAAATTAAAACCATATATTTATGATTGTTCTTGGAGATAAGGAAAACATATTACATTTGATTAAATAACTATACTAGTAATTCTGTTAGTTACGCTTCTGTCTTCCAGTGATTTAATGCTCACTATGCGTTTACCAAGCGGAAATATTTTAAAAAGTATAAAACAAATAACACTTCATCTGGCATCACAAATCTTTCTGTATTTATGAGCACGTAATTTTTCTAGAAACAGACATTCCACGAACACCAAGGAATTGCCTGTAAAATGTCGATGCTCGTTATTTGAGTGACTAAATGAGTGATTCAGAATTATAAAACATATATATCATAGCATAGTTTCAAAAAGTATAATGGAAAAAAGAGGAGATAAAAATTTTGTGTGAATCGAGATTCGATCACACAAAAAAATGTTTTACCATTACGCTACCACATACTTACTTTTAGAATATTTTTAATAATCATACAATGGCATTATCCAATTTCACGCCATTTTTCTAAAATATTGCGCCGTGTCTCAAGATAATTACTTTTTAAAGTTTAATTTGTCTCTTCACTGACAAAATACTCGAAGAAATGTTTACGACATGGCGATATGTTAGAAACTATTTTATTTTAATGTACTTTATATCTAAATAACAGTTCATATTTTTTTTCCTATATACTGCACGTCAATCTCGGCAAAGACATTTCACTTTGTTCGTATTCATTCATTATTGCTAGTTGCTGGGAACATTATTTACATCATTGAATTCTTACGCAGGGATATAAAAAAAATCTGATTTATAATTGTCTGGCGTTTATAAAAAAAACTGGCTTTGTAAAGTATTTGTAGTAGGGACGTGAACTTTACACAACTTTTTGACACATTTGTTGACAAGAACGTGGCATACTTAGTGAGACATATCTGTATTTTTTTAACATAATTTAAAGTATTTAATGTTTCTATTGTAATTTATGCTATTAATGTAATTACCTTCAATGATATACGAAATTAAAAAAAAATATTTTTAATTTCTGAACTAAGATTTGAACCTACGGACCGACGTCACATGGCTCGAGAGTAGCGTTAGAACATGTTGCGATTTCGATGAGTGAAGCTTGTCGCTGCCGAATATACCCGAAGTGGGACTTAGATAGAATTCTGGCCTGTAGAGATGCGACATTTTATGATTGGCCGACTGTACGTACGCCAAGTGGCGGTTTTGAATTCAGCATGTGTAAATGTAAGACTCACTTAAATATTAATTTATATTGAGAACTCATTTATCTTGTTGTCATAAATTATACAGTCCACTTCGGAAACATAATGTACGATCATGTATTACAAACTTTGGTTATGACAAACAATTTCCGCGCACATCTAGATTAATTATTGTTGTGAATCCAATCTCTAATACTTAGCATACGTGCGTGTCTTCGTACGAACGTTAAGTGTGGTTGTGAATCCACCTTAAATGTTCTGCGCAGGATGCCCGCACACACTAGGCGGCCAAGTCGAGGCGGCTATGTCACGAGTGTCAAATCACACGCGCGGGTACTATGACGACCTTGCGGCGACAGTAGCACAACAAAGATCGAAGAGGTAATTGTTTGGTGTTTTGCTCTAATTTAATCGCACAGCTAAACAAAGAGAAATGTTTGGGTTCATCCTATGCTTTAGTCGCTATCGTCTAAGCGAATGTTCACACATTTTTATGGTAAAATTACAAAGCCGGAAAACAGTTAATTTTTTTTATTTATTAATTTTACGAGAATGTCTGCGAAGACATTCAGTGAATTTCCACAAAAGGTACATATACTCGTTCTATAAATAGCATCCGTCATGAATAAATGCCGATTGTCAGTTTAAGATGAGTAAATTCGCCACCATTGTTAAACATTAAACATGCATAACGTTTTGTTGTGTAGATGGGTGCCTTTAATAAACCACTAACAAACGGTTATCCATTAGTAGATATAACGACAGGAGTAACACAGTGATGCCAGTTATATGTGATGAGGATCAAACAAAATAACATTCATGTTGACCAAAGTAAGAAAAAAATAATGTGCATAAGAAAATACACTGAAAAAGTACTCTTAAGCAGAGTTAGGTTTACGGAAAGAAAGCAAACATCTGCGATACACAGTAAGATCGACTTGCACTTGAAGCAGAAGAGTCAACCGAAGTAAATGTTTCGTTAGTACGATATGGATGACCCAGAGAACCTGGTGGTAAAGTACAAAAGGTCGCATTTGACCTAGCAGCGAACTTTGTTGTTTGCAAATGCGCTATAGTTTGACTAAGCGATGAGAACTGGTGAAGCGATTCAGCAGGTCGCACTGATGGTCCGACATACTGTCGTAACGAAGACATGTTATGCAGAACATATGAGTAGCCCAGTTCCAAAACTCGCATTGCCCACTTTCACTAAAACTGAGGAGATCGCGAAAAATTGATTTGCGAGCTCATTTATGACATGGCCAAAGCTGTTTTTCTAAGTGTGTCTGTCATATGTCGTCTCTGTCGTATGGTGTGCTTATTGTGCTGTTGTTTCTCGACATTCTCTATATCACCTCGATTCGCTAAAATATGCGTATCACTAGAAGTGTTAAAGACATGCAAAATGTTCCTCTAAGCGTGCAACAGCTTAGGCTTCATGGGCAAAGTTCCAGGCGTACGCGGGTAGAGCACTAAACACCACACCTACTTCTCAGGGCGCCGTGTAAATTGTACGGTTGAGTAGAAGAAGAGAGGAAGCGAGTGCTCAGGGGAGAGGGGGGGGGTCATGAGAAGTAGAAGGTGGGACGAGGAGGGTAACGTGGATTACAGATGGCGAACGCGGTTTGTTTGCAGATGAAGTTTGGCGAGTCCCGAGTAGGAACGGAACACGTGGAGGAATTTTTCGCGCACCGTCTCTGACCAAGTAGTGACAATCAACTTTCGTATCATTTCATCAAGTCCATTCCGAACTTCAAAAATTTACTGAATTCGCAAGATGAATTCATTTCACTGAACTCCAGGCAAAATTCATCCAGCGCAGATAATTACACTGTATAAAACCCGAAAACTTCAACTAGAATGTTATTTGAAAAAATTTTAATGCAGAGAAAGGAACATTTCGTTAACACGTTTGACGGTAAGTTAGACTTCAGAATCGTGTACAGTGAAGACACGTGTACGATTGGATCACAGGTTCAATAGCCACTTTCCTGTACAAGTCTGAGCCGACAAGCAAGAAGACATGATTTACCTCTTGGTCAAGTTCAAAATCAAGTAGGTCAGAAACCAATGAAAAAAATCACGAAAGATGTAAACAATATAAAATTGTAGAGTCTTGCATCGTATCATAGAACCCACGAATGTTTTCTGTCCATAACTTTACCAATAAACATATAATTGGCGAAAGAGGGCCCAATGAACAGCTACAATTATGAAAGCTAGATTAGGGTAGTAATTAGGATTTTGTTTACCGGTAAAGTTTACATTGTTCATACAACGATAGGTAAAATAGTAGAGGCAATCAATTCTGAATAACAAACTATATCTTCTACATAAGAAAATAACATGTTAAGGAAAACGGCAAAGGGCTTTGTTGAGGCAAATACCAAAATTGTAGCGGTAACGAATCTGTTGATTCTTATTCATATATAAACAGAGTTCTTAAAACAATTTGCTAAAATACAATTCGCAAACTACTAAAATACTAAAAGGGCAGCTCGAAAGTACTTCCTAAACACAATGGTTCTTTTTATGATGCGTCATCTCGTCTCGTAAATATTGCCCGTTCTTTTTTCTTTGTTATAACTTTAATGAGTGTGTATACAATTAATCGCATTATAAAGTTTCCCATTTTTTGTTCATTAAGAGTGATCGATGCTTAAACTGAAAACGTTAATGAAATTTAACCTTCCAGCAAAAATGTTACAGTACTTAAGAAACTAACTATACCGAATCTACGGTTGTCATTTCAGGAAGGAATAGAAAATCTTGTATGCGTCTAATTACACATAATTCAGGCTAAAGAAACCTTTACCTTTACAGCAAACACATCACTGCAACCATTATTTCATGTTCTACTCTTTCCTTAAGCCTGTAAGACATCTCCTTCCATTAATCGATAACCACAATCATACTAATGTGACTTTCACGAGTTTTTCCCCTCAATGCCATGCTTTACTAGAGTATAATCCATGTTTAATGGAGACTGCGTGCCTTATAGGTGGTGACAAGCACTGCGGTGGGTGATTGTAGAGCAGTTTGGAGGCTCGCCAGTGGGACACTCGAGGAACTCCCAAACTGCTCGTCGGCCCGACGGATGCGACAACAAATCTCGCCGGATTTATCGGCCTTCAGGAGCACTTGGCAATCGAGGGAAAGGGTGGAAACGTCGGCGCCCGCAGAGGAAGGACTGGAAGTTGCGACCGCAGCGATGTGATTAATCACTCGGGTCCCTGCCCCTCGAGTCCTACTGCAGGCTGCCTTTGCAGGGACCTACCAACAATGTTCTTGTTGGGCACAAGTGCCATCCACTTTCCACTGAAGATCCGGGCGGTAACACCACACAAGTTGCGTGAGTAGCGAGGAACTGCATTGCTGTATTAACACACTAATACAACAGCGGTCGCCTGCCGTGTGAACGAACATCGGCCGTTACCAGATTATTTGAAAACTTCTCAGCGTACGTAAGCGATGCCCACTTAGGAGCAGCATAAAATTTGTTTTTAACTTTTAATAGTTGCATGAGTTTTAAATTGTAAACAACTTTTCTTCGTCGTTACATCCGTTGCCAGCAACGCGATATATAGTAAACATAGAGGGGCGGAAGCGCTTTCTGGCTGAAGCCCAATTGAACTTGTGTCGGCGGGTCGGCCATGTTTTCCATCGTCAAAACAAAGGGGCGTGGCAGTGTGTTGGTTAGGGATAATTACGTTTATGTGCCGATATTAACAGAAAAACAAAGCTTACGATGCATTGTGTATGTCTATGTGGCATGTAAAGCATATAAATACCTCTCTCTATCGTTTAATAATTTAGGAACGAGAATAAATCGTAAATACAGGATGAAAACAATCGACGAAAATGTGCTGGTAGCGAGTAACTGGCTCACAATTCAAATATATAAATTTTAAAAACGTTAAAGTAAACATATGCGGACATAAAATATACATATTACGCATTTCAGTTCTGTGTAATTATTGTTACCTCAGTTTTGTGTATAGTACACTATGTAAGACTTTGTAAGTTAAGGTTATGTTTATAGGACTACTGGTAAATGTAAATTATAAAACGTCTGAACATTTGCAAATAAGCCTGCATTTATGTATACAAATTAATACAAATAAATACTACATTCTTATTACTACAAGAACCATGCATATAACATGTCAACTACATCAACAGTAAACAACTATGCCACCCACCCTAACCCTATTTAAGAGCCTCGACCTTATACAAATAAATAGATATTTGCAATTGGTACGTCGCCATGTAGCGAGATCAATTCTTGCCTGCCTCTCTAGGCTACCATTCCCAAATCCCTCCTGAACCTTCCAAAACAGTTACCGTATAATTCTGTAAAATATTCCTCTCACCGACCTCACAAGCATAGATTGTCTAACCAATTCGTTCTCTTCCACTCCACTTGAACCTCCTCACTGGTGTTTACTCTCCCCCATACCCTCCCTTAGCTAAGTGGCAATTTAACCCTCCCCAACCTCCCTCTCTAGTCCCAAGAATGAACATCCTGACCAGACTTTCATTTCTTCTTCTGTATTTTAGTGCACTCCATCCCATTTCCTTCAACATTACAGATGGCCTATATATCCCTTCATCCTCCCCATCGTACAGCTGCCTTCTTCATCTACTATTCACCCATCCCGTTACCCTCATAGCACCTTTTTCCATTCCCGCACCTCAAGTTCCATATATTAATCCTTCTCTTTGGCAACATATTCCAGTCTATACCATACCATACTATCAAGCAGTATGTATTTTCCTTCTCCTCCCAGTAATGAATTTCTTCACGATTCATTAAATTTTATGTTTCGTAAATTTTGATTTGTGTTGATTGTAAACCAAAAAGTTCGGTACCTACCTTTTATC
>PNEQ01116948.1:0-16216 GCA_003012365.1 Medauroidea extradentata | reverse complement strand
TAACGCCTATAGTAGTTGTAGTATGCTTTTATTTTATTGCTGTAGTGTGTGTAGCCAAACACTGAGATAGGCATCACAATATGTTGTGGACTGCAGCAATTTAATACATATTTCATGTTGGCGAGGGTACGAATGTTCTATAGTGATACATTAATCAGGTGTAGTTGTAATGGACTCGACAAACAAATACTACAACGATCAATATCCCAAAATATTTCTCACGATTCTCGTATAACCTACATTACAACATGAATCAGCTGACAATGTTTTGACTATCGATAAAATGGCCGACCAATTTCAAATAGGCTTCACCTGAGAGCCTTGGAAATAGCTGCTTCCGCCCCTCTATGTTTACTATATATCTCGTTGGTTGCCAGCGATGAGCTTCAAATTCAATGTCAGCCGCTCGTGCAATGTTCTCGACGCCCATCGCTAGCATCAAGGCTGTAATTGGCTGATGCTCGTCGCTCTATTGTGATTACCGCATAAGGCGGCCACCATACGAGAAGCACTTGAGGGGAAGACAGGCACCAGTTGAACGATCTGCGTTTACAGACGACGAGGGAAGCGGTGAGAGAGCAAGAGTCGTTCTTACACTCTGAATTAGAATCAGTGGAATTTTCCCAGGTTCAATAAGTTGTAAACTGGCGAATCTTTTGTTTTGACAATGTTCACTGGTAAAAAAAAAGTAGAAAATAGCATAAACAGTAATAAATATTCTTGTTGTATGGCTTTTGTGGATAGTTCAGTTTTAGTAATGTTTAGTTTCGCTCCGTTGCTCTCTGAGTCACTATGAAGATAAAATACCTTGAAAAATTCACACTTTTAGTGCAAAATATCAGTGCTACTAAAAAAAAATATGTACAAAGGCAGCACTCATACCTGGTAAACAATAATAAAAAAATACTTAAATAGCAACCATTTTGTCGAGTGTTTACGTTGGGTTAATGGTTAAAGCTGATGTGCTTAATTAAGGTCGGGAGTTCAAATCTTGTTATAATTTTTTTTTTTAACTTTGGTACATGATTTTCTTAAGCCTATGACAAATTTTTGAAGAAAAAAAAACAGAATTACATATAAAGGTAAAATAACTCATTTTTTGCACATCTGCGTAAAAATTCGTTACTTTTCCATTTACAATTAGTGAAAACCACAGATTCAATCAGCAAGTTTATTTGGCTGATGCAATCTGTAGTTTTCCACTATTTCCAGATGGACGAGTTTCAACTATTTGAATCTGTGAGAAAATCATTGGAAAACTGTAAACATTCAAAGTTTCCAATTTAGAGTGTATAAGACGCGCGCTTGCAAGACCCGATCGCGCTCGTTGTAATCGAGCAGCACGCAAGTTTAGATCCGCAAACACTATGATAATATTATATTGCACGTGTCGGAAAGCCAAATGACTGACTACAGATGTTATAATATATTTCTCTCCTATACAATGACGTGACTGAGCGCAAAATATATTTGTTGATAATTTTCTACTTTTTCCTCTTTATTGTCACCCGACAGTTAAACGTGGTGGGTATACATAATCATAATATTATTTTTACTCTTTTCATAAAAAACACATTTTCGGAACAGTTAGCAAGAGTGACACAGGAACGAGTAATTGCCGATTTCATAGACAAGTTATGCTAGAGATCGTTGTTAGGAAGATATCTTTCTTAAATTTTCTGGCGTTATCAAGTATAAGGGTTTACATATTATAAGTGTGGCTTAAACATCCTTTACTAAATCGTTTTCGCACAGAAATATTCTTCTTTATTTAGATGAGGGAAACATTGTCACAGCATTAAAAATATGGGAAACTCTATCAGTGGATATATTATAAAATATTGTTTGCTCACTAAAATACATCTAAGCCAATAGTTTTCATACAACAAAATGGGATGCTTCCAAATGAAAAAATCAGTCATTAGTAGCATGTATTTCCCTCGGCTGTCGCTAGGTCTCTCGAGTACAGTGTGTCCTTACGGAGGAGTGGTAGACAATTTTATTGTATTTTCAGTTTTTGAGCCATAACGTTATTCAAATTGTATTATTACAATTTTCTCTTCGACAATGCATATATTCTTGGTAAACTGCTCGACATAAATAATGATGGAATCTTTCATTAATTCGTCATGCAGAATCATTGCTAGTGGATTATAGGTTAACTTTAAAGAATTATCGGCATCCCGAAGCAGTTGATACCAGCCCCTTGTGTGTTTGGCTCCTGTATGTTACGGCAGGTGTCCGACTGGCCTGGCTGCCGACTAGCAACTTATGCTGGTTGGTGGCAGACGTTTCAGACATGTAGCTGGCCAGGGAAGCCATTTTGCTGGCGTGTGTGACTGAATTCGCCGTCCTACCGGCGATTTCACGTCTGTATTCCAAAATGTTCTGTGGTCCCAGCTAGACGGCACAAACTGCAACGCGCTGGTCTTGCATTCGGGATGACAGGGGTTTTGTTCACGGCTGCAATGACTTTGGTTTTCAATGATTTCCCGAAACCACACAAGGTCAATGCTGGGGTATTTCCGTAACAAATGGAATGAACAATTCTTCTCCCATTTTCTGGCCTTGTGTAAAGTCGTGTACAATTGTCGGGCTGTCGTCAAGACGTAAAGTTCACTATAAATTTTTATATAAAAAAGTGGCAAGTTCGTGTCCCAAGACTTTGTTTACTTCAGAGCTAACAAACTCATTCGAAGTTAATTTTAGGATGCTTTCTCAAAACATGCCATGAGCGCAAACAGTATCTCACAGTTCCTGGCTCTACGAGTATTTTATCCCGTCTCTAATAACTTAGTCGTCTTGAAGATGTCAAGTCGTATTACCTGCCGTCCATGTTGATGGTTTGTACCGATCTTTAGAGTTTCAAGTGTCTAACGGGTTACTAATTGTTCCGGCATGCGTTTCAATGCCCATTAAATTTTTTGGGTTCCGCGTTCAGCTCCTCTTCAACAATTTGTTGCCCTCCCCGGGCCTACAATATTTTTTTTGGTGGAAATATTCGCGGGCGCACGCACAACAACACGCCAAATTTTCATCGCAATCGGAGAAACGGTATGGAAACGCTATATGTAACGAAACACTAACAAACAAACATTCATTTTTATGCTATAGATGTAACAATACCGGACTCACAAGGAAACGACAAATAACAACTACAGAGTTAGCCGACATAATAGTTTACAATGATCAAACATTTTCCACGCCCAGCTGTTTATATAAGCCTAAAGTGGCGCATTGCGCTAATATCGTCAATTTTTAGGGTAGTGTTTTTACGGTATTATCTGTTGTATTTAATTAAAAATAAGCAGTGAAAGTTTGTAAAGAATAGAGAGGTATGTAAAAAAACTAGTTTAGAAAAATAATACTACCCCAAGAATTGTTTTACAGTAAAGTGACCATGTCATAATATACATCAATATCGTGATAAACCACTTTGCGGTCTTCAAAATCGGAAAAGTATCTATATACCAAGTTCACTAGATTACCAACAGAGAGCATACGTGTGCATTTTCGGCAGTAAGTGACTAATGTATCAAATATAGGTTCACAACTAAATATTTAACATATTTCTGGTACTGAAGTTCAGAACCATAGTATCACGACGTAGGTTAGGTTGACGCTATATACCATTAGCGTGTCTTTGGACACGCGATGCGAGTTTAGGACATTACAAAAATAATTTTTCGCATATATGGTAGCTCTGGATAAAGAAATTTACTTTCGATACATTCCGAATAATAAATAGCCACGTAAGCATACTATACGGCTGTTTTTGGACATGCTATATAGAGTCCGCTGCAGATTAAGGAGCAGTGATTGTTTGGCGCTTAGCCTGTGTGCCTAAAGTATACGGCGGCAGTCCGCGAGAAGACGACGCGACGTGGCGACGACGATAAGAAGTGGCGTAGTTTGTGGATGGTGCATCTGTATGCGACAGAGTGGAACGGACGACGACTGATAGAGAACACAATTAATGAATCTGTTCAGACGGATTGAAAACGAGATATTCCAGTAACTGACATATTGGGGAGAGGAGTAGAAGGAACTTGTAGAAATAGCAAGTATATACAATAATTTGTGAGATTGAAAACTGAAGTCAAAAGGTGTTACACTTTCTTGATAAGCGTTGAAATTAAATTTCTAATACATGTATGTTCTCTATTCTGCGCTAAGGGTAACGAATTGTGTATTTACATAAGTGGTTAAAAATACCTCCAAATACCAATCAGATTGAGCATAATTTATGCTTTACGAACAGTGTGAATAATTTGAAACGAGATGTCATATTTTGAAAAACTGCTTATACATTTATTATAATTTATTTTTCAATAATTTATAATATTACCCCAAATAACTGTTTAAAAAACTTGTAATTAATTTTTTAGGCACATAAAATTTTGGCATATATAAAAAAATATAATCATATAATTATTACGCATAGAGAATTACGACTGTGTTTACATTAAAATGCAAAAACTTTACAATAACAGTTTGTAGTGTATTACAAGCAATTTAAGCGACTAGAGTCTACAGACTTCTTCACTAAAACATTGCAGAAAAATTGTTCACAGTATAATTACTTGTGTTTAGACCTGCGTACAATTTGGTATTATGATGTTTGCATACTTCTTGTACGATCTCGTTATCCTCAACATCTTGTTTATTGTTAGCTATACGTTCTGCTCTCGTCCTATTAATCGTATTATCTACCTTCATATTTGTGTTGACGTATAAACTGAAAGGTTCCATCGTTGCGATGTAACCGTAACAGTATTAACTTCAGCCCAATATCTCTTCGCGAAAATAGCATGAGCTGTAAACATGTGGCAGAGGCTGTTGAAAACGATGTTACTGGTTTTAATCTACGTTATTAACAGCAACGCGTCTACGCCGTTATACAGGTTCTGGCAAAAAGACCTCCCGAATTTAGAGAAGGCACTGAGTGAGTTGTAGTAGGGATAAGGCGGCGGAAAGGGTATCAATCGAGAGCAGTGGAAGTGCCATTTTCAGTAGGTGCAATAGCATGGCGCGGCGAGAATTGTGCGTTTGTAGTGAAGGAGTTTATACGGAATGGTGTTTCTGTGATTAACACTCAGCGCGTATTTCGCATTCGGTTGGGACTTGGTCGACGTGTTTCTGTTCCGGATAGGAAGATCATTCACGCTTGTGTGTCAAACTTTCACGCAACAGGTTCTGCACTGAAAAGAAAATCCCAAGCTGACCTCGGACCGTATCGACACCAGAAAATGTGGCACGTGTGTGTCCATCCAGCAATCTGCAAAGCGTTCACCTCTTAAACATGCGATTTCCCTGTTAATTCGGATCGCTTCTGTCACATGATTGATACCTTCCTCCGACCTAAGTTAAACCAGTTTCTTGGGGACCATGAAGAGGCAGACGTCTGGTTCCTACAAGATGGCGCCACAACTCACACTTCACGACGTTCTCTTGCACTTTAGAGATAATGGTTTCCTGGACATATTCTCTCTTTGTGAGGAGACATCGGTTGGTCCCCAAGGTCGCCCGATTTATCACCATGTGATTTTTTTCTTTGGGGGCACTTAAATGCACAAGTGTACCAACCTCACCCCAGAACCCTGCAAGCACTAAGGAGGCCATCCCCCAGGCAGTGGCTTCCATTCCAACAAATGACACGAATACCAATGGACAACTTCCGGGAAAAGCTTCGTCTGTGTTCAACAGTGGAGGACGTCATTTACAAAACATAATGTTTAAAACCTTAGTCATGAACAATGGCATAGTCTATGCTGTTCACAACATTAAGTGATTTGTGTGTATCATTCTTTGTTTGTTTGTTTGTAACAGCCTTTCTAAATGCGGGAGGTCTTTTTGCCGGATTCTGTATATAGTTTACTAACTCTGGCCTTGTATAATAAAAACTAAATCCTTCCCCTATAGTCACCCCTTTATAAAGCAAGAGTGCAAAAATCAGTAACAGAAAAAAATTATAATTCTGATAGTAGATTAGGAATAGAATTGAACTTTATGAAATTAAAATATACAATTTTCAAATTAATCTACGCGTATTTCTTCCTTGCCGATTACGGCTCACTAGTAAGTCAGTATAAGATAAGTTTATGTCTTAAGATTTAGGGAAGGTGTAAACTTCGTTTGCGCCTGCGATCATCTGTTTTTCACGTTTTTGTAATATTACTATATGTAAACGTTCCATGCGCATAGGGATTCAAGCAATGATATTCCCTAAAAATCGATAGAATTGCGCTTTGAAAAAAAAAAAATTCACATACACGCTTTTCTTTTCCGAGTTGGCAATTTTGGGTATTTAAGATCATGTTAATCAA
This sequence comes from Medauroidea extradentata, assembly GCA_003012365.1. Taxonomy (NCBI): domain Eukaryota; kingdom Metazoa; phylum Arthropoda; class Insecta; order Phasmatodea; family Phasmatidae; genus Medauroidea; species Medauroidea extradentata. The sequence continues at coordinate 9,890 of PNEQ01116948.1, read as the reverse complement.
AACCCGGCATTACAGTGATATTTTGAATAGACTACGTATATTGAGGGGCATAAGCTACCTTTTAACAGGTTTACTAACTGCTCGTGTCTCGTCGATGAAATTGGCCAACATCCTCTGGTATGTTTTTGTGGTTGATTTGATCGTCACACAACACAGGTATTTTTGCCAACGATCTTTAAACAACGGCGTACGTCTACAAACCCTTTAATTTTTCACAAAGTTTCACGGCAACATTATATCTCATTAATTAATAAGTAATTACGCTTTTTAAGAGTACCTATTTAAGTACTCTGTTTAAGAAGGAGTAGTCTGCAGTAAATATATATATATGTACATATATATATATATATATATTAAGTTTGGTATGTACTTCTACGATGTATAGTAAGTAGTCTTTCTTGTCTTGTTACTTGTACAGCACTTTTTGTTGCGTCGCTATCGTTTGCTACAATGGCTTATAAATTAGTTGTAAGAACAGATGCGCTGCACGCTACTCGCCGAGTTACAAAATTATATTTCACGTATCGTAAAATAAAACTCAAAATAAACGTTATCCTTCACTAACGTTTTGCACTATAATTGTTTTACTTATTATGATGTTCCGTAACAGCCGCTACAACTTTACCCTTTGCAAATCTAAAAAATTGGTTTTTAAACTATAGCGTATTTGTTAACTCCGCAACATCCTCCATGCGCAGTCGGAAGGAAATGGTCAGATCCCAACCGAATGGAGTTGACTATATTTCTACCGGAGTGTATCTAGAACTCATGAAAAGAAAATTAATTAAAGTACACTTATTTAAGACGGTCTCTATGTTGGAGCAATTTCACTAGACAGAAGATAGGGGCTATACTGGCACCCGCATTCAAGTGTCTCGTAGCCGCATTGAACTTGGTTGCTGGAGTTCGTCGCACTGCTTTTGTTGCAACATTTTTGCAATGACATTACACTTCTGTTGACAGAAAGTGTATAGCAAAGTTTGTCAAGATTCTGTACGCAGTTCACGGTAAAAAGAACACTTAATTGTCATGGTTTCAGGGATAATAATCAGTGCAGCTATTTTATTGTGGTTTCAGTCGTAAGTTTTCGTAACACGTGTGGAATATATATGATTCCAGCAACAAGTGACTAGAACATACAAGTGGTTGAAAATAACAAGCAGGGTTTTAAAAAGTTATGACTAACAATAACGGGCGATATCTCAGTCTCCGTTGTATTTAGATATGACATTCTGAAATCCGGGTGTGTTAAAAAACCAAATTTGACTATGTCGGGCCCAAAAAAATATTTACAGCTGGCGAGCTGTTTAAATATCTAATTTTCATAGCATTATTGCAAGTTCGCTTCTAGATTGCCAGTCCTACGTCTCTTCTCAACGCCCTTACCGCAAGTCTTGGTGCTTATATCTTGCCTATAAAACCAACGATGGATCTACGGTGAGGTTTGGGGGCAGACTGCCCCGGTCGCCGGATTATAGGGGGCGCTGATGGTGCTGAAAATTTTTACATGGGAATGAAATGTAAATGAGTGTGAAAAGATACAATATCTTCCAATATTTAGACTTTTAATAGTTTTCTTTTTTGTATTGTCACTAAACTTGAACACCATACAATGTTATAAATACATTATTTACAATTACAATGCACACTTACTGCCAATGGTAGCTACCAAGTACTGGTTTTATATATATATTTCTACTAAAATGTTATACTGTTATTTACGCGAGCGCAAAACAACGTATGCAAGATACGTTAATTACTGTTTGGTTGATTGGACTGATGGGGAAAGGGCGAGGGAAAGGAGAAGGGGGAGCAAACCACAATTCTTGCCCCAGGCTAAGAAAAGCCTAGATCCGTCCCTGTTTAAGGCTGACATAGGAAGAGATGGAAGTGCAACATCTAAGTGCCTGTGACAAGCCGAAGAATATCGTATAAACTTATTATATGGATTAGGTTATCTAAGAACCGTAATTACACTACACGCTGAACATGATAATATGAAAATGTTTACATACTTCCACTTGAATCAATTAGGAAGTGAACAGATTTTGGTCAGCTCTTCACATCTAGGTCTTTAGCGCTGGTGAGGGGTGACATGGTGCGAGTATGGAGCAGCGCCGGAATGGAAAGACAGGAGAAACGAGAAGTCCCCTGAGAAAACCCGCCAACCAACAACATCGTTTGGAACGATTCCCATATGCGAAAATCCGGGAACCGACCCCGCCAAGAATTGAACCTGGATTGCCTTGAATTAATCACGAAGTGAACATTTTCACGTGAATACACGATAAACCATTCTGCATTGCGTTCGCGATCAATAGTTCTACGTACTTTTTCTTACATTCACAATGAAATGCAACTAAAATTGATTTGGGGAATTTTTCTTCGGTTACAGTAAACGCCTTTGTTATTAACAATGACAACATAACACTATACCAGTTCACGTTTTTCACATTGCCATAAGATTTTCCGTTGCCAGATGTTTCACTGTAATGGTATGTCAGTTTGTTAAGCCAACCAAATATGCGAAGAATTAAAAAAAAAAAAAAGGTCGTTCCACAAGTTGCTAGGAAGTTAGTAACGATCGCAATAACTTTGTGGGTGGTGTAGCAGTTACTGGGCATGGTGACGCAGTTGCTGGGCATGATGTAGCAGTTACTGGGCATGATGTAGCAGTTACTGGGCATGATGTAGCAGTTACTGGACATGATTTAGCAGTCACTGAGCGTGACGCAGCAGTGGTAAAACACTGGCCTCACATTCAGGAGTAAAAGAGTTCGATCCTCGGCCCCTGACATTCTGACTTCAGTTTTCAAGGGTTTTCCAATCTCTCCGTATGAGTGAGGGGTGGTTCCTTGAACAAGCCCTAGTGGAATCCTACGTCTTTCCCCGATGTACCTACACTTAGGCCCTGAGCCGCTCAAAGGCACGTAAAGTGAACAACTAAATAACCCGCATTACGGTACACGAACGTGAACATGGTCACAGAGTACCGTGAACCCTCAGGACTGCGGTAGGCGTAGCGGCTAGGGCGCCTGTCTGCCACCAAGAGTCAACCTGGTGTTTCACATGAGGGAATCATGCTGGACAATTCCGATGTATCGGGTATTATCAGTGAGCTCTAGTTTATTCCGCCCCTTAGTTCCCGCATTGCTCCAATGAATTATCATTGTTGTACCTTACGTATGCATACCGCATGCATATATATTGTGATATGTAACTGTAAGTTATTCTTGGGAAAAAGTAGTGAACAGTAACAACCTAAGGTGATGTTGCAATATGTTATTTTCGAATAAAGTTAAAGAGACCAAATGTTGACGTCACTCTTTGGGTGTGGTGTTCAGTTATGCTGAGAGGTAATACATGCACGTGGCTTTGGAAACACATACAGTCAATGCAATGTACGTAATGAGGTGAGAGTCTGTTCGGAACAAGTATGCGAAATTATATGTCTCGCCCACTTCAGTGCTGGGAACCTCGCTGTTCAAGTGACCTCCTGTGTGGAGGTTTTTTTTACGTATTCCAGTCCCAATAAAGCGGAGAGCTTAAAGTAGACACAGTATTTGTATCATACCTACCTATAACCTCTAGGCGAAAGCCAAAGATTTGACGTGCAATTTCCTTGCCGATAGCGCGCTGCTATGACACATTCATTGGTGACCCTATCATTTCATGACGTAATATTTAAGTTAAAGTTTTGTTGTGCCCGTGTACCCGTTTGTGTGCATAAACACACACACACCAACACACACACACACACACACATATATATATATATATATAAAGTAAGTTTATGAAACCACCATTTTTTATTTATTTATGTATTCATTCATTTAGGGAGATTATGGGCTCAAAAACCTGTTGAAACAGAGGCTATGTTAATGTGTGGTTGATGATAGAGGTTCATACAGTACCAACATAATGTATTTACTAATATGTTGCCACTTTGTTATAGTTTGGCATCTTTACTGATTGTAGAAGTTATTAGGCTCACTGTCACTGCGAACTTCTATCTCTCGTGTTAACAGGAGGTATATGTCAAATATTTGTACTAATTGAATTGTACATGTGTACATAACTTTTCTGACGAGTCCTATACTACATGTACCACCTTTGTACATATTGTAGTCGACAGGACAATAAAGAATCGAATTTTATTGAAAATATTGTGAACGAAGATTATCATGCCTAAAAACTACTACAAAACACCCATTTTCGCCGTTTCCGACAGCAAGAAAATAAGCTCCTGTAGATAAGAAGAGGGCCTAAAAAGGGTATATACATGCATGTTACGTTTGATTGAATGCTGTTCCTAAGCAGACAATACTCTCGGAGCAACAGTGGATTGGAACAGGCCGAGTAACCAGCCATTAATTGGGTGTCGTAGCAAAGGTGGGAACGCTATGGTGGGAGGCTTGAAGACGAAGCAGCAGATCGGTGGATAAGAAGGAGGGGTACCTACAACCAGCGAGATGAGTGCGGATAGTTATTTTGATATTGTATGAGGAGGATAGCGAGAGGTCTGACCACTCGGCAGCCGCGGTTCCTAGGAGTTCGGGTGTGAAAGGAATTCGAGGTTGGACCAGGTTGAAGTGAGAGCTGATTAAGAGGTCCACCTTGCCGTTGAAATGCGCTGCAGCATGTTAGAAATTTGCGTTTATTAGCAATATTATTACACTTGTTATCAATGTATGCATTTTCTAAAAGAGTACAAATTTAAGGGAGATATTAAAGTAATCTTAAAACCTTACGCGCATTGCTCAGTCATTGCCGATCTCTGGAACATGGCTAAAAACGTCATTTTCGCACAGTTACTCAGATGGGTAAGAAACTATTTAAAATGCCTATAGTGAACTTTGGTACATGCTATCCACCAATAAATGATTACGGTCACCAAAGTCCCATACTTCTAGCAGTAGCTACAACTGAAACCAGTTTACAGCCTTGCTAATAGGAGTGCTGTGGCATTACGCGCGCGAGTCGCAGTAGCTCTACTTGTTCTTCGTTTCTGTGCCTAAAACGCGATAAACAACTCAACTACATGCAGACGGCCCACTTAACTAGGCCACCTACTCAGGCCGCAATGTGAAATAATTGAGCTTCGTCAGATAAAAATTATTTCGAATATGAAACTGCTCTAAGTGCTTGATATGCATACTGTTGGCATTCAACTAACTTTACACGCGTGTGGATTACCTAAGGTTCTTCATTAACCTACAAAGTTTATTTCATGGCGACGAAAATTACGTAATGGAGTGTTTTCGCCGTATTTATCAGGCATGAACGCCTTGATGCATAATCATTAAAAAAAAGTATCGACACGTACAACGTTCTTTTATATGTAACATTTATGTACGTCACAGTTATAGGGGTACCGCTATCGGCAATAAGATTGCTTGCCAATTCAGTGACTAGAGGCTAAGATGATGCGTAATGTACGTGCATATTCGCCCTTATTGCTTCTGCCTCGAAGGTACAGTACACGTTCAGCTAGGCGCCCAACTTAACCATGCCTCGTGCGGATGGAACCTCGAGGTCATCCACTATCTTTTTATTCTGGGAGGCGACACTGCTGCGGCGCGGCGGGGTCAGGTGGTTCTCCACTCGACCGCTGCAGAAAATTTGGCTTGAAAATGGCTCGAATCTAGCCAATTCAAATATACAATAAAGCAATGCACAGCGATAGCCTGACGTTTATGCAATGCAATTTCTTCCCAGAGCTATTAAGGGGAAGTTCACCAAAAAATTTCAATTGTTTTAATAATTTTTATATTCGTACGACATACTGTTTTTTTGTATATTGGGTCTGTGTTTTACTGTGTTGACATTTTTTAGCTTTCATGGTTTTTGTATACTGGCATGTGAGTGTCCAAGTTTACATTAAACTGTTTTATGCTAGGAAGGAAAACCAAATAATTTAGAGAAATGAAGTAATATACGCTGAAGAATAGTGTCACGGACTACACTATGCCATGTATAAAAGTATAAATACCGCATCGAATATATACATAAATATTAATTTATACTGAAATTTTAAAAAATTTCTAATATTTGCAATTTTCTACTTTAAATTCACTATCCTTTTTAATACAAAAAAAGTCAGTGAGGCTTTTATACATGTGTTGGTGAAGTCTGCGATACTGTTCTTCGGTGTGAATTACTTAATTTCATTAAGTCAGTTGGTTTTATTTTCTGCCGTTAAACAGTTTCATGCGAATTTTGGCTTTGACATGCCGTTATAGAAAAACTACGTAAGCTAAAAAAAAATTGTAGTACAGTTAAAATAGTTCCAACGCACGTCTACAAAACAAACAATGTATCTTACAAACATAAAAATTATTAAAAGTAATTAAATGTTTCGGTCATATTGTCATCGGGAATAAATTCAGTCAAGATGTGTTATTTTGTGGAAAAGTTTTATAATTTGGTAGTAAATTAAGTAAATCAAATTAGTAATTTTTGTTTAATTTTTTATACTTACAATTCCAAAAGGCGCCACTATAATCTAGAACAATTTTGCAAAGTATGTAAACGTTTAATAGCTTTGTCGTAACCCAGTTTTTCAAAACACACTGTTAAACACTTCACGTACTAGCTAGGCTTACGTAGTTACATTTACCGTCCCAATTTTTCTATCTAAAAATTAATTCTGTGCTATGGGCCCTACATTGCTGCCAGGAAAAAAAATAGGAGAAAATAACCTGACTACTGTAGGTTGTGTGCAGCGTGTTAAAGAAAGCAAGGTTTTCTTCTACCGCCGTGTTTGCTGCTTGGCGTGCTAAACTAGTAGAGAGAGGAGGGGTCACGTGTAAGTATTTATATATGTCGATAACCATCGATATCAAAATTGAAACTTTAACCTATATAGAATTGTATAAAAATTTATTTATTGGTAATACAATATTTTCGAAATCATTGATGGTTCGATGTTGTCGATTGATCTATAAAAAAAAACTATACATCAAAACGGATGGTATAACATTGAAATTTTAGCAAAAAAGGCACATATTAGGATCACAATCGAACTTGTTTGTCTGTAAAATAGTATGGATGGTTATGAATGTTTTATAAAATCGAACAATTTACGTCATCGGAAAAATGATATCGAAATATTAGCAAGTATCGAAGCTATCGCAAACTATATAGCAGAGGATTGATATCGAAAATTGAAATCATTATACCGCAACATATCAGATGATGCAGATATTAACGATATTATTACCGAAAATATCGATTATTGAATTTGATTATATGTAACGGTCCTAGGCACGAGTGCCTGCTGCTGGATGTTGCAGTTGCGGCCCGCATTCTTCCAGCTCCAGGACACAGGCCAGCTGTACTAACGAAGACCCGGAGGGCTGAAGGTTATGTTCGCAAACAAAGGCAAGAAGGGCTGGTTCCTACAGCGGCAGCCACGACGAGGCACTTCATTAATCAGGGGTAGGATGGGGCGTGGTCGACCTCCGTGCCTTTGACGCCCCGCGAACAACAGCTGGCGCCCGCCCGTCAAGAGATATTCTAAACAGGTCATGAATACGTCAGTGTACCACTCCCTATCCACCCCTCTTCCGCTACGTACTAAACCAACAACCGCTCCACAACCCCTCATTCACTTCGCTCAGGCGAGGCGAACCACTTCCCTCAACCCAGCCGCACGCGCGCACACAAAAGAATTCGTCGAATAATTACCATGTCATTATTTTCCACTGTATAAGCATTTATTCACTCAAGCTCTAGGAATTTTCGGCTCACGTCTCGGTTTTTCTCATACCGTACATTTGGTCCAGAAAATTTCTGAAGTGTACTAGGGCCTCCAGGATATTTACCATAATGCATTAACAAAAGTAAACACTACGAAAAAAGAGTGCGAAGTAAATATTTGCATTCGTACATATTTTCAGGGCTGCATACGGGGATGGTTTTGACGGTTCAACTCCTCCCACCAGCTAGCAAGACATAAAACCGTTAGGTATAAATATTGATAGAATATTTTCAAAGTTTCTATTGTTTATGAATTGTAAACTATGATAACGGTAGTTTGTCTAAATGTTAACTTAATGGGTTGAATTTAATTTTCATGTTATTGCAATGTTATTTACTGTAAAGTAAAAAAATACAAGAATATGATTATTCATAACAAAAACCAACATCCTCGCAATTTCGAATTCTATGCAAAGGTAGGTAGTTCATTATTTACGCAACCAGGTGTGTTATGGTCACGGGTTATTAACGTAAGTGTGCCAGAACACAAAATGAATGAAAATATCTCATCCTAACATTCTATATCAATTTAAATTTACATAATCTAAACTTGAATTGTGTAACATAGATATAAAAATATTTTATTTACACTTTCAATTAAATTTAAGGCGCAGTTTTCATTTCAACTGTCAGAGCACATACGAGGTTTAGGACTCTACGGTTTAATAAATTTAGATTTAAAGTCGTAAATTATCATGAATCAAATGGCATGACCAGGTAAACGACACAAATTTCAAAAGTGACATAAAATACATGTGACGTTCCCCTACCTGCTGTCATGAAGTGTAGTGTCACTCGGCCGACAAACAACGTCGAATGGACCGGGCCGCCCGAATACGACACGACAGCTACTAGACGACGACCTCCGAGTAACTGGAAGCCTTCAACTGTCTGCACGCGCGCTCCTGCAGTGAACGACTGTCACGTGTTCGTGGCGACATGAGGTGGGGAAGTTTCCCTCCCTACTGCCCAGCTGCGTAGAAAATCACGACGCAACAAATACTTAAATACGTGGTTCGCGATAATGTGAGTACTTTTGAGGACCACTTTATCTAGAGAAGTTATTAAAAGTTATTATTTTTTTAAGACTTAAGATGTTAACTTGTGAGTACGATTGTTACTTAGGTTGGTTTATTTACATTATATGGTGACATGATACTATAAATGAAATGAAAGGAAAGAAGTAACTAGGGCATCAAAAGAGCTAATTTTTTTTCGCGAATTGGCTATAAAGTGATTTCACCAAGCGAGGTCAGGTCTTCGTAACTCGAGTAGGCCAAACGAATCCTTGCCGAGGACTGCCAAAGTTAAGGCCATCCAGAATGACAACTTATGCATAAAAAATTGTTTTGTCAAATAATAACGCACTGAAATTGTATACCTGTAATAACATGTGTAATTAACAAATAGTCAAGTTTATTTAAAATTTTCAATTGTAACATGTAATAACTAAATTTGTAATACCAAAACAGCAAAGAACTACCAATGAGAAACAATTAAAATCGTATTAAATTTCTGGCTCTGATCTTGTAGTTTTTGTGTGGTTTCTTTTACCAACTTCAGACGTCTTCGGCAGAAATAAAGTTTTCGTTATTTAACTTGCTGGAAACATCAATTGATTTCTACGTATTTTTCGAAGCCAACATGGATAAAATACTCGATGACAATCCTAGATAATGGTATTTGCCAACTTTATGAGTAAATATTTATCCAGAATATTACTAATTCGTTACGCGTAATCTCTTGCGCCGCAGTTAAATGCACGAGGTTCCGGCGTCAGAGATTGTGCCTCAGAAGTTCGTAACACTGGGAACAATGTTGTTTTAAACATTGGCTAAAACTATTTTCTAGGATTGCCATTGTTTAATTTTCGCAAATTGGCTTCAATAAACCTACATGCTTCTAGCGTTGAATTATGTACCACGTCCTCTAAGGGCGATGCTACACGAGCGCTAGAAACGCGGCGTTCGAACAGCGTGAGGTAACGCCACTGGCACAATCACAGCATAAATAAATGGGAAAGGCGTCGATGTGACTACACGAGCGCTTCAAACGCGATGCAAGACGGCGTTAGCTACCGCGTCAGCGCTTCTAACGCGGAAGGCTGCGTTAGCGACGCCAGCGCTTGT
>PNEQ01116947.1:0-70851 GCA_003012365.1 Medauroidea extradentata | reverse complement strand
CTAGTGTTTTCACCTCTTTCGACAGGGGAATTTTCACACCAGCTAAGCAAAAATCGGGAAAACACTCATTGTGAAAATCGTTCAACATTCTACGACTGCCAAACAATATACACTGTGTCTTCGTCGGGTTGAGTTTTAATTTGTTTTTAACACACCATAGGTGTACTAATTTGAGATCATGATTGATAGAATTAATTAGAGACACAAATTGTGTGGGTGAAGCTGATAAATATAACTGGAGGTCATCAGCATATAAATGATGTTTGCATTTAATTAGTACTGATGAAATGTCGTTAATAAATAATGAAAAAAGTAATGGTCCAAGTACACTACCTTGGGGAACACCAGAATTTATTGGCTGCCATGAAGACCTATTACCATTAATATCTACTCGTTGCTGTTCAGCCGTTAAAAAATAATGAGCTCTTTTCTAGTTTTTTAAACTATTTATTCCAGGAAGTGTTGCGTAGCAACTATGCTCTGAATGCAGCGACATATTCATTGTTGTTATTTTCATGGTAAACAATGAATACTACATATTTGAAGGGTGTCGGGGGGAAAACAAGGAATGTCCATGTTACACTGTTTGCCACAAATTGAAATTTAAAGTTGAATACTGATTATTTTGAACTCTTTTCCTTGTATTACAAATATTGAATGTGTGTATTATATGCAGTAATATATGTTCATAATATGACATAGATACAATTCCATAGCTCACAGGTTCACTAAATTTTAGAATTATAGAGCAATAGAATGTCTTCTATTGTCTGTAGAAAACAAGGAATGTCCATTTTACCCATATTGTCACAAATTGACAAGGCGTATTTTAAACTGATAGTTTTAACTCTTATTATTTTATTATCTATGTAACAAGTGTGTTACATTATGATACAAAATATGTTCGTAATATAACATAGACACAATACTAAAGCTCACATTTTTACCCGAGTTGTCTTGCTAATCATTAAAATGTCAAAACTTGTAAGCAGAAAACCAGAAATGTCCAACAATGAGCATGAATAACATAAACTTCCCAGACATAATAATAATGATTTGTAGTGCTAAAACTAAAAGCACTGTTTTTTTAAGACAAATAACAATAAACAGATGAGCATCAAGGAAACAGCCCTTCAGAAAAGTCAAATTTTTCAAACGTAGGACAATGTGTAGCACTGGTATTATGTTTACATGGTGTACACTTAATTGCAGATAGAAATTCTTGTTTTCCCACTTTCTCGCAGACTTACTTAATGGCAGTACCTTGGTGTATATCTGTGCTGGTAACTCATAAATTTTATTTGTATCACTAAATGTTAGTTTTATATTTTCATCAGACAGCAATGAATTTCGAATAGGGATGGTGGGGGATTGCATGCAGCATGTGTCCATTGTACGTCTCCCTGTGTAGAATTAGGCGAGGGTGGTTGTCTAAAGATGCAATTTCTTTCATTTTCTGCATGGCAAATGGACACTTCTTCACATATTTTTCATTGAGAAGATCCGACCACTTGGTGGCCATTGATTGCTCAACAGAGATTATTTCGAATGGCATTGGCTTGTTTCTAGCAGTGGCAATACGTTCTTCCCAGTCTGCAGGGACTTCCATACGCCGTTTGGGGTCAATTACACCCATATTCTTGTCGCATTCCAAGTACGAGTGTCCACGAACTGGAAATGTCACTTTTATTGATTTCAAAACTTTGACAACATGTACCATGTAATGGATAAATCGTACGATGGTGTGATTCTTATTCTGACCACCTGCTCAACACTTCTTGGAAGGTGATTCACAATAAAATCAAAGAGAAATTATGTTTCTTCGTCTGACCCCTTCTTAGCAACGAACTCTGGATATGTGTAGAAGTAAGACTTACTATTTGACAGAATATGTGTGTTAAAGGTGAATACCGACAGTTGCCTACGGTAACAGACATCATTGGTTATAATATGTGGCAAAAAATATTTTTCTGATAATCCGTTGCTATAGCTTCCACAGCATCACACTTCTTGGCTCTGATCCGTTCACTCTTCTTCCTGTCGTAAAATACTTGTACTCTTCGTAAGTGAAGTTCTTTGTCCAAATTTAAAGCTCGGAGGTCACTGTCGTGGTTTTTTCCATCACTCTTAAGTGCACGAATTTGTGCTTTGAACTAATCGCATTTGTTGCAAGTATCAGACCTTGGGTATCCAAAGCTAATGTTGAAATGGTTCTTGAGTATATCTTTGAAGCTTTGATGACATGTTTTGTCATCAGGATGAATCAGTTTGTACGTTTCAAACATTTCCTTCGTGTTTAAATCTTCTCGTAAGTATACTCTCCATTTGTTGTCATGCAAACTGTAATGACTCTGCCTTGTCTGACATGATTCAATATGTTCATGCACGTGCTTAACAATGGTGGAACTTAGCTTTCTGTAGTTCTTGCCTGCTCTATTTTCTTTTCGTGACTGACCTGTTAATTTCAATTTTTTTTGTAAGAATTCCAATTTCCCTTTTGTTATGCCGTGGACTGCAATGTAAAATTTGCTACAAACCACAACATCTTCGTATACAGTCTCGTCTTTGACACGAACAGCATATTTGTATTAACAGTCGTGGTATACTGCCTCATCTTCGGGTTTTCGTGATCTACGGCGCTGAATTGGCACAAGCGTTATCGAACCACACAAGTACGAATTCTGCTCTTCATGCGATTTTATTAGATTAAATTTATTCAAAATGTCTTGTCTATTATGAATACTCATCCTTACAGTCACAGAATTCGCCATGCTCGTGGCTTTGAAGACGTATTTTCTTCAGAACTTCATACATACGGCCACTGTGTTTGCGTTTGTGTGACATTCCCGTTGTCTCAACTTCTTCCGAAGCCGTATTCACAAAAGTGTTATAAGTTTTAATACTAAAAGTATTACTGATGCAACTGAAACCGTTTTCGTTTTCTAACAATCAATATTTCACTTCTTTACAAAGCACCACCGTAGAGTAAACATTGCACATAAAGCACGGACTGACTAGTTTTGGTTTAATAACAATCGATGGTAGCTTCCACAACATCATACAGAAACACTGTGTATGAAGTAGTTGTATGCTAATTCCACAATACACAACTAGCGTTGTGAATGGACATACCTTGTTTTCGCCTTTCATCTACTCGACGAATGGACAACCCTTGTTTTCTCCTAACACACAATATTTTCACCAGCATATTTCTTTTGACAGCACTTGTTTTCCCCTGATGCCTCTTAGGCCACTCATAAGTATCTTTTGACTTCTAATAGATGGCACCACTAGCACAACTTAGGAAAAAAGTGGACTTTTTTGTTATCTCCCAACACCCTTCATTTAATAGTTCGGTAATACATTTCGTTATTTTTGCAGTTCGGTCGAAGCATATTTGCCAGGAGGGTTATTAAAATACTGTCTTTGATTATGTTCACAAATTGCAAAACCCTGCAAACTTTTTACACCACTTAAGGCCACGTAAGCTTGGCCTTTTGCAAAAGTACTTCTTCCCAAATAAACGATAACCTTGTCTACAGTAGTTCCTTGTAATTTATGGACACTAATTATTATTAAATATTTTGGTAGTGCAAAAAATATTAAAGAAAACAAGAGAAGAATAAATAATAAATAAATTCGTATTGAAACTCAAAACGTGCATCGTAGCACTACCAACATCTTTACTAGTATTTAGTTTCTGCGAGTAATTTAAAAATAATTAAATAAAAGTAAAATTAAAAATTTTAAGTAACCTCCGGCATAAAAAATTTCAAAAATACGGTAAAATTTCTCTCTTGGCATTTTCACGTCATTAAAAGTACCTACTAATATTTTGATAAAGAGCGTCGTCACGTCGGGGGATCGCTGTTCCGTCAGTCCCACGAGAGATGATATGCTATATTGCTTATCGTGCTAAATCTTTAAATCGCGACTTCCCGCGAACTGGCCCGCGAGACGCGTCCTCTCTTCGTAAAGGTTGCAGCAGAAGTATGTTTTCTCCGCGGCTTCCCCCAAATGTCCGCAGTGGCTCCACGCGACGCGTCCACCCTTCGCGGAGGTTGCCGCCGGAGCCCTTTCTAACTTTCTCTTTCGCGCCTACGTGGCGAACTCTCCTAGGACCGCCCCCCTTTTAACTTTCAACCAATCGCGTCTCTCGTGGGTGACGACGACAACAAACCCTGACATTCCTCCGTATCAGTTTTGTTCACACACTTTAACATTAATATCCCTTTGAACTTATTTACAAAATTTAAAAAATTTCTGATGAAAGTTTATAAAGTTAATATTAAAATGCACAGCAGGGGAGTGGGCGTAACCACCCCTCTCGGTGCCCTAATTCTCAGCATCCAAGCTGCGCATCCCTCGTCGGCTCAAGACTGTTCGCTCGCTTTCACCCCATGATTTCCTAACTTTCCCTCCCCTGCTGTGTTAAGCGTCACTCTGCCGTGACACAATGCCTCAATCTTCTGGACATACTACGCCTCTCTCCAGTACTCAAAACTGAATTACACAAACTTTACTTTAAACAGACTCTTGCTGTCGAATCACATAAAACGTACAATCCTAATCACAATACAATGTCAACTGGCTTTCTACGACTATCCTAACCTAAATTACAGTATTTACGATATATGTGTTATTTATTTAGAATTAAAGGCTATGTACCGGTTACTACATATTCATTTTCAGTTAGTTGCCAATTTTACTGTTATAAGTGAGCATTTAAAATCCATTTGTATATTTTCGTCTTGAAAAATATCAAAGTAATGTAAATTCGTTTGTAATACGATAATGATGACAAATGGTATACTGCTTTTCCAATATGTTTCAAATTTAATCCTGAATAAGTGTGGTTGATGGGTCAAAAGTTAGAATGGTTAAAATCTGGTAGAAGTTTTGGAGAAAGTGAAGACATAAAACATGGGCAGCTTACTATTCACGAAAGGAGTGCAAAAAACCACTAGTAGAACAAAACAAGTGCAATTCAATATTGCTACCTCTAATAAATCACAACATAAACTCTCCATCTGTAGTTCGACATGCAAGTAATATTGTAATAATAATATTACAGAAGGTAAACCCAAACAAAATTCCAGTCATAACAGCAGATCAGCCTGTTTATGCTCTGTTAAAAAAACTTCATTGGGCAATGCCTGATAAGTATGGCGAAGAATAGGTTTTTTTCATGCTTGGGGGTCTCCATATTGAAATGGATGTTGAATCAATGATAGGAACATGGCTTAAAGGAAGTGGATGGACAGACAATTTAGTTGAAACCGGAATTACTACATCAGGAAGAGCAGAAAGTGTTCTTAAAGCATCACATGTAAAGCGAACCTGTTATGCTCATCAGGTATCAATTGCAACTCTTCAAATACTACTTGAGCGAGCTTACCTAAATCAAAGTGTACGATGAGATGAATCACTTGTGGAATGACTGACAGACGTTGTAATGAATCTTCATCATTTAAATACTGGCGAACAACAATGGTTTTTGAGAACTTACTATTGAATCTAATACGCAGTATTCGTCAAGGTTGTTTTCTGGACTTTTTTCAACCATAGAAAATATTTCTCCTTGGATGTTTGCTCTGGACCACGTCAATTATGCTCGGTGGTTACCTGTATTTTTATCCAACTTAAAGCAACTTCCAGAATTGCATCCAGACGTGTTCCACGAATTTGAAAAGGGAAACATATCAACCTGTAAAACTAATAGGAACTTTTCAAGGATAGTTCATGATCAAATTCATGAGTAAAACTACAGACTTGTAAAGAATTGCTCTAACACTCTTTCACTTCTTAGTAACGTGAATGTACTTAGGAACTGGACGATTAGCGGTCCCGAGATATCGAGAATGTTGTTAGAATTCGAAGAAATCGAAAGACATAAGAATGACAATGTTTCTTCAGACCACTATCATGAAGACACACTAAGCTTCTCTACGAGATTTCAGGCTCATGTTTCTCTTATG
Organism: Medauroidea extradentata; assembly: GCA_003012365.1. Lineage (NCBI taxonomy): Eukaryota > Metazoa > Arthropoda > Insecta > Phasmatodea > Phasmatidae > Medauroidea > Medauroidea extradentata. The sequence goes on along the minus strand of PNEQ01116947.1, from coordinate 64,873 downwards.
AGTCCAACGAAGATTTATGAGAAATCAAAAGACAAGCAAAAAATAGTCTATGTTAGAAGAGACAGCAGTGTTTTTGGAAGGTTTTACATCGCATCCCAAGTTAGACAGATGGACATATACGAGTTTTTTACTCACGAAAACAGTTAATGTCCACTCTCTATCTCTAAGCTCGGAAAACTCCAAAAGCCATCCAAGAAGTCTGACATAGTATAGTGTATACAACAGTCATGCAATATGACAGAAAATACTGTTCATGAGCCGGTTGTTTCGAATCTTATAATTGAAGGAGCAGCTCTAATACACATGTTGCCACCTCACCAATGCAGAACATTCCAACAGTACAGTAATTGCATTGTTGTTCCTTATATACATACGAGGCTGCAGTCTGTGGACATGGTGGATATTGTGTTCGACCAATACATAGGAGGAAGTTTAAAGACAGACCCCAGGCAATCAAGAGGTTTAGGACCAAGGGTACAAATGAAGGACAATGTGGTAATATCTACCTAAACGTTTCAGTCAATTTTTGGCACAAGACAAGAACAAACAGGAACTGTTTGGATATTTGGCCAAATATATTGTTAAAATGACATTGCTCATTACGAGAACACAGTGATTGGCTCTTAGAGTGACACATTTTACAGCACAATATCCCCAACTTTCCACGAAGAAGCTGATGCTCGTCTTCTACTTCACGCATGGCATGCCAGTAGTACCGGACACTTTAAAATGAAAATAAAAACGGTGGATAGCGACGTCGTCGTTATTGCAATGTATGCGTTTCCCCGACTGAAACACATTGATGAGCTTTGGATTGAATATGGGGTCGGCAAACACCTTCAGTATCTACCAATCTACGAACCGAACAAAAACATTTCTCCCGCAGTTTCTGACCTCCTGCCGTTTTTCCATTCATTTGCTGGGGCAGACACGGTGTCCAGTTTTGGAGGTATTGGAAAATTAAGTGCCTGAAAAACATGGATGACTTTCAGAAATGCTGACAAAGTTTTCCAAGAGTATTCTAACATGCCAAGTGATTTGACACAAGACTCCCCATCTTTTGCAGATGTTTCAAGGTTGGACTAAAGTGTACATTACTTTGTACATGTGAGGGCCAGTGTTCAGGCGAATGAAGAAGACAATAAGTTCTTCTTTATTGACTGTTTCTAATCACAGGTAAAAGTAATTTTATAAGTTTTGGAAATATTTTGCAATCGAACTTTTGTGGGAAACAGAATAAGACAAGTGGTGACTTAATATCCATTTTTCTAGAATACTTGAACGAGAAATGTTTGTTACATAAGCATAATAAATACTTAAGTTTTGATACATTCCACAAAAATTATTTATGACACAAAATTAAATAACATTTAATTTCATAAAAAGGTAATTTTACTACAAATCTTTCATCTTTTTTATTATCGTTTTCTTAATATCATGACAAATATGACATATACGCTAAAAGTGCCCAAGACGTTTCTGAAAGATAATTTTATTAGCTTTCAAATGAGTCTAAGAACATTAAAATCCGATTACTAGTTCTAAAGATATTTCAAGTTACATAAATCACAGCATCGCATAATGGCAGCCATTTTGATAACGTCACCAATGACGTCCAGGACATCTGAGAGAGTGTCACCCGGTGAATTTTCGAAGTTTAATACCCGTGTGAGGTCTGTGTAAAATTTGGCAGTGGTAGCCGGAAGTGAAATATTTCGGCATCATATGTTGCTTAGTCTACATGAACTAAAAGAGGCACATTTAAAACAACCAATAAATTGAAGTGTACAAATGCATAACTTAGATTTAAGCTGTTCTCTGACAGCTAGATTTAAATAGGGTAAGGTAGCCTAAATAGTACCACTTACACAAAAATGTAGTATATATTTCGTATAGTTCATCAATTAGTAATGTCAATATTGGAACATGAACATGGCACATAAATGTACCAAACGAAATTTTTAACGATTTTTTGTGCCACTGTAATACGTATTGTGGCTGGTTTTCTAAAACCATACAGATGGTGCGATTTAGGAGGATGGTTTCATAAATCACACTATGGGTTGCCAAAATTAAATGCACAAATACTGAGTGGGGGAAAATGAGCTAATCAATAAATGTGACTGTTCTTGCACAAATATAAAATTTCAGAACAAGGTAGACCTTCAGTCATGGATACTAATAAATGTAAGTATCTGCAATTTAACGCAAGCAATGAAGATACACTGTCAAAAGTTAATTACTAAATGTGAATACAAATGAGAAAAAAAAACACTTTTAACACTTAAAGAAGCATTGGTAACGTTACATCCTAGTTTATGTTTGACAAAACATGGGCAGTAACATAGGCATAATTTATTAAAGTCTCTGTATAAAATAGGCTAAAGTCTATTGCTAATATTGTAAAAAAGTGTCTTATTCACCCGAAAAGCAGAAAAGTTTTAAATAAAACAAAGAAGGCTATCAGCTCAAGACAAATAGGCTAAGTCTTTAGTCTAAGTTGATGGGCTCTGCAAATCTGTAAGCTTAACAAAAGAAAACAATTCCGTGAACAAAACATAACCCTATTGCTGATAATTTACTGTCGTGGATGACTCTGCGAGCAAAAGTCACAAACAAATGCTATTTCTTGTTTTGAAATACCAGCGCACTGTTTATGGGCCCATTTATTACATGTTGTGCATTGCACCATATCTACCAATACAGTTTGTTCGCATAAGAAACAGAACCAGTCATCTTCATGAACCTGTACTTCAACATCATCAAATAGCCCTGGATGTAGACCTTCAGTTAGATGCGATGTTGATGTGTGGACCACTGGCGTAGTGACCTTTCTCGGCTGTTTGCTGGAACACCGAGGCCCTGATTTATTAATTTTTAGTTTCTTCTGTATTAGAAGAGCTTTTTTTGCTTTCACTTCCTGTAGACGATTTTTGTATTGACCAGATGTCAATAGTTCAGTTGATTGGGCACCTTTCTTCAGCCTTTTCCCTTGTTTGGCTGTCGGTCGTGGCAAAGGGCTTACTTCCCTTACTGTAACTCTAAAGTCTTCTGGGAGAATTACCACTCATGTCTGTTGTTTGCTGCTGTTGTGTGGCTAGTTCAGGAATAGGCCTATTTTCTTGGGCTGATTCTTGTACTTTCATTTCTTGTTGATCCTCACAGATAGGCCTATCTATTGGCTGATTGTCTACAATTGTGTCCCTGTTAACTATTAGTGAGTGCATCGTTGCTGGAATGAAGTCTGTGTCTGAAAAGACATTCCTATCCACAGGTCATATTCCGGTGGCTTTGAAACCACTCATTGCTATGTTCAATGTGGCTGCTCTGCTGTATGCCTCTGAAAGCAACGTAGCAACCTCAAACTGAGTGATGGATGGCTCATGAGTTCTTAGCCCCTTGCATATGGCTTCCTTATAGTACGTTTGGAAAGGCTTAAATATCGACACATCAAGTGGCTGTAGACAATGAGTAGTGTGATAAGGCAGTTGAAGGAGTAATACACCATTTGGCCGTGCCAACTGGATAGCCTCCAAATTTTTTGAATGTGTCGTGTGGCCGTCAAGAACCAACAAAATCTTTTCTTCCACTGATGGCTTTTGACATAATGCAACGAAGTATTCCAACCATTTTATGAAGAGTTCGGTATTGATATAACCTGTCTCTGAAATCTCTACAATACTTTTAGTGAAGGATGCATCGCGATTTTTGCAGTGCGAATTTTGCGATTTACATCACTGCGTATTTTTCGTGCGGTTTTTATCTTTGTGATATTTTTGGCAATTACATTTTAAAAAATTAATTAATGTGTAAATAACTCTTAATGGACCGATTGTTTTATAACTCGGTACTCTTCAATGGTGATTTTTTAATATAAAATAATTTTAGTGAATTTTTTTGCAAACATGTGGATAAACTATAGCTGGGGCCTTGTCCACGGAAAATCGGTATTCAAATAACCAGGGTATATCAGGATGTACATGTTGCAGTGTTGAAAATATTCGGTACTTGTATGTAAATAAAACAAAGTAATGAAATAATATAAATCACTTCCATTATGGCAGATCTTTGATGACATGTTGCATTAAATGTTGAGTTTCACAGGAGGGTATATTATAACACACATTCGCTAAATTTTTACGATATTTACAATCAGCAAAAATTTGTTTTAATACGCTTTACGTCTTTAACTTGCAGAAATTATGTTAATTTTTTAAGCAAAAATTCTTTCAACTTATACTTGGATTATAATACGCCAGGTACTACCACAGCAAATGTTTTTCACTTACTTCTTCAAGAAATTTTATTTTAATGAAATATTCACAAAGTATTGTGCGATCAGTATACTCTATTTCATATAAGTTTGGTAAAATTTGACAGCTACTTATAGACAGTATATTTTTTTACATTTTATGATTTGTGGCACAATGCCATATATTTTTAATGAGCTGGAAATGTCCGTTTCACCATTTATACTGCAATGTGTGTTTCGTGTTGTGCAAAAAATTAAAATAAAAGAATATTATTGCCCATAAATAGCCGTAAAAATTTTACCAAACTTATATTAAAAGGAATACATATATATATATATATATATATATATAATTAAAATGAGTGAAATAAAAAAATCATTCTCTCTTTATTTTTTCCCCACTGTCTGAATATGGAGACTGTAGCTTTTTGATGCTGGACTAGGGGCGCACACGGCAATTTTTTTAGGAAGGGCCCCAACGTCAAGAGCTATTTTATAAGTTTAAATCTTATTTATAAGCTTTATTACTAGGTTACATATACTTGATATCGAACCACAGTAACCATGAATTTTCAATACACAGATGAAAATGTTAGGCGATCCGATTTTGTGAATGTTATAAAGTAGGCCTACCATCGATCCCCCACCAAATAAAGTGTGGTGGAGGGTCCAGGGACTTATTCTGGAAAGTTTTAGATTTTAAGGTGCTGAATGGTGCTATTTAAGCAGTCTACGTAAGGTAACGGGCGCCTGGACACATTTCACTATTATATCTACTGTAAGTTCCAAAATTCGGGGAAACGGAAGACCTCCGGCCCGTTGACACGCCCAATATTTTTGTGGTGACCACAAACATTTATTTGCGCCAACCAATGGAGTTTTGCAGTGACTACAAAAAATTTTGTAACCACTACAAAAAAATCTGGTGAAGTCCATATTAACAAAACAATTTGTGACCACCACAAAACCGTTTTTTTCTGTGCGTTTCCCCTTCCCTTTCCTCCTAACCAGCCTTTGATGCTCGTGGTTTATGTTACAGTGGTAACAGACCACTAGTCTTACCCGCTATGCAGCTGATATGAAGATACAATTATGATAATGGTGGCTATAGTCGCACGGTTTCCACGAGTAAGAATTAGAAGATTTATTTCTTCATTTTGGCTTGGTTTAACGTTTGGAAATATACATGTGCATTGAGAATGTTGTTATTTTTTCTGTTGAGGGAAGCTTTGGTGCATTTACAAATTTTACTGACTCATAGGTGACATCGTCTCTACGAATGAAGCAGTCTGTAAATACACGAATGAGAACGATGAGAAAGACGATTATTTATGTATAACTATACTCTGTTTCATATAAGTTTGGATAAATTCGACAGCAACTTATGGACAATAATTTTTTTGGTCTTTTGTTGCACAATGCAAGAAGTTTTTAACTCTAAAATGAACCTGAAATGTCCATTTCAGCATATACACTGCAAAGTTTGTCTTGTGTAGCGGCACAAATAACAAAACATTACAAATTTTTTGCCATAAGTTGCTGTCAGATTTATCCAAACAGAAATGAAATGGAGTGTATAAATACTTCATTTTTAATTGGTTTATTGTGCCTAGTTTGTGTAGTTAATTTGATTACCAGAAGAACTATTGTTAAGCTAAAAATATTGTACATTAAACTAAAAAACACGGAGATTATTGAGGGTACATGTCCTCCCAACCTCACCTAGCGGTAACGTTGCACCTTGCACAATGCAGAGGTATTCTTACAGCAGGACAATTTCTTTTGCCATTTTTATCGCAGTGAGCTTATTATCGGTGCGCGAAACAACACCATATTTATCACAGCGTGATTTATAAAGTACAGCGATATTTATCGCAACGCGATAAATCGCGATTTCTGCGATTCAGCGCTATATATCGCGTATATCACGATACTTTCCACATATTACATCGTGATACATTATTTATAAATATCGCACGCTCCTACTTTCAGTGACGTCTTAGTCACAAAAAAATATTAGAATGACTTAAGAAGCCAATATCTTGAAGCTATTTTTCGCATTTGACGCACGAGAAGATGGGAGTTTTAAGGGCAAGACTATCATGCGCTTCTAGAACAGCGTCGCCTCTATGCACTGAGCAGTAAACTGGCGTGCAGTACCTACTTCTGTTCGTTGGCTTATAGTATGAGACTTCAAGCGGTGACTAAATAATTTTATTGGTGAAATGTTTGTACTAAAATTCAATGCATGTTTCTTTAGTAGTGTTTTACTGGTTCTATTGGTATTTTTACGTGACACTACACCAAAAAAAAGCTATTTTAGTCAGTTTAAGGGGTCCGGTAATCGAGTTTTAAATTAGCATGCTGGATAATAAAAAGAGACATGGTTTGAAGTCTGCATTTTTAAAATAAATATTGTTGCATGCTGTGTTTATGTGGGCTGGCTGGTGGCTGTGTCTAAACACCTTATGGACTCATGGGCCAGACGGCCACGTGATGAGAATACCGCCAAGCTGCATAACAAGGACCTGTTTCACGTACCTTGAAACTGTGTGACTGGCGTACGGGGCTCAAGTCACATCCGAAGCATGATGTAATGACTATTTTTAGACCCCTGCAATGCTATGATTCCCCGACTGTTTATCTGAATATATAAACCCCGAATCGACAGATTTGGGGAGTGTTCGCTAATGGTCTTGCTAGAGGACTGCTGCGGTGGGCTGACGAGTGAAGAGGAGGTGCGCGACGGGAGTCGAACCGAAGACCTCAAGAGTGAAGACAGCAGTGCACTCGGGGTGCTGCGCAGCACACGGCGATTCATCACAACTTCGGACTATTAAGGTTGTACACTTTCACTACTTGAGAGACTGTTGATTGGATATATAACTGAATTTTTATTGTGATTTGTAGTCTTTGGTTAAGGGCGAGGGGTACCGCAATATTTATAACCATTTTTTTTTAATTTTTTAATTTGTACCAGATTATTTTTTCTTATTTTAGACACAAAATGTGACAAAATTAGGCTCTTATGAAATTTTTTTATCTCTCATAGTTTTCGTGTAATGGCTTGTTAAAGACATATTTTAGCGTGTTTCCGTTTTAACGACCACACTAAAACCAACTGATATACCAAACTGAAAAAAATCACAGTGAATAAAGACATTGCAGGCTACAATGACATGCTCATACAATTAAAGAATAAAAATTATTTGTATGTTAAAAAAATTTATTGAATTTTTTAAATTTTTATTTTCAGATTCAGCATTTTTTTTAAAATTCAAATAATTTTTATTCTTTAATTTTATGAGCATGTAATTGTAGCCTGCAGTATCTTTATCTGCTGTTTTTTTTAGTTTTGTGTATCAGTCCGTTTTAGTGTCGTCGTTTAAACGGAAACATACAAAATATGACTTTAACAAGCCATTACGCGAAAATTATGAGAGATAAAAAAATTTCATAAGAGCCAAATTTAATCACATTTCGTGTCTAAAATAAGAAAAAATTATCTGGTTCAAATAAAAAATAAAATAATGATGATGAAAATTGCGTTAGACGGCACTCTTGTACAGTGAAACGGAAACGTAAGCAAACGGATACGCAACACGCAAACGAAACGAGCACACGGAGTGAAATACGTTTCATATTCTACAATGCATGAAAACGCATTCGTAAACGTACGGACTTGCAACCTATGAAACGAAAAAGAAGGTATTTCTCGTGTAAATTTCCTACATTAGAAAAATTAGTTTCACTTTTATTTGTAGTTAAGTATGTTATAAATATTATTGCAAGGTTTGTACGTGTCTTCTATGGAAATATAAATTTTAACAGCCGCATAATTTTAACGTAGTAATTAACCAACAATATTTTACAACGCAACATTTTTTTTCGTATGTTTAATTATTCAAATGGTACTTCACGAAAAGTGTTCCGTAGTATTTTAGTCACAAATAATAATCGTAAATACAGTGCACGAAGGCGTCTTTAATTGTTAACCGCGAAAACTCAACGTGTAAAAGGTTTGTAAACAAAGATGGTGGCGAAATATGAAATACTCGATTGCTATTGGCTAAACGCAAGCACGGATACGTAAGAGTTCGGAGTTGACCAACTCTCTTGCGTTTCCGGATGCGTATCCGTGTCCGTTTACGTCCCATTGTAGAAGACACGCGAAGTGTCTTGCGTTTGCGTTTTCGTGATAAGTATGCGCTTGCGTGTCACTGTAGAACGGGCTTTAATGGTAAATATTCATGTGCTTTAATTATCAAAGGAAATGAACGTTGCTGTGGCACAGTAGTAATTGTGAGAATAATAAGCGTGCTGTGAAAGTTGGTGTTGTTTGCTGTTTTGTGTATTTTGCAAGCTTTGTGAGCTAATAAATTAATTACTTAATTAAATAATTTTATTTATAATTATAAGACCTCTATCCCAAAGAGCGCAGAGAATTGCCCACATGTAATATTGCTAATCTTATAACAATATGCACATTGGACGCGCGTTTGGCAGTTAAGCATAAAAAAAAAAACATTACCAATAATGCTGCAACAATTTTCATGTGCCTGGTGTAGGACTCTTAAAACGTCTGTGCTAATTAATAAGACTCTTGCTCTGTGAAGAATAACTGGAGTCTGTGTCGGTAGTTAAATCTTTGCTCCGTGTTGGTGAGATAAATACATTTTCATGCCCGATGAATGAAACAAAACTTGGGTGTCCGCTAAACAGTAATTCAAGAGTTAATTAGTTAAGAAAATGTCAACATTAGGCAGAGAGGAGACAGGTGTCCGCAACATCGCATAACCGCCAAGCTGACCAAGCCAGAGAACTTAGATGATGTTAGAGCTGCTACCTGGTGTGCATTTGTAAAGTTTACCTTATTTTTTGAGAAACTCGTCGTCTAGCGCCAGAGGTGCTGGTAGAACTTGATTGCAAAGCTACTAGGTTCGCTAGTGTGCAGCATTACAAACATCTCGCTTTCAGGTTTCTAGATAGTGTGCAGTTACATTTGAGACAATCGATTGGTTTAGGCACGTCATTCGGTCAGTTGAACATTCGGTCAGTTGAACAATCGGTCAGTTGAACACTCGGTCAGTTGATCATTCGGTCAGTTGATCATTCGGTCAGTTGAACATTCGGTCAGTTGAACATTCGGTCAGTTAAACATTCGGTCAGTTAAACATTCGGTCAATTGATATCCCTATCCATCCATCCCAAGTATCAAGTAACCGAAAGCGTTTTAAATTTCATAAGATAATAAGTAACTTATGTGTTTCTTCCTCTTATTCCCGTGCAAGAGTCGTCTCAGACGAAACAGATCTCATTGGATGGAAAACCGAAACCCTGCCTCATATTTGTAAATCTTTTAAGAAAACCTCAAATGTGCAGCAGTGGGGGATGACTCTGTCCCTATTGGCTAAACAGTACGAAAGGGAGTGTCTTAGAAATCTTTCGGTCAGTTGAACATTCGGTCACCTGATGCACTCCCGGTCTGGCCGTGCTGTCTGCGCTTTCACAAACTGCAGCTACTAGTGTATTTACTGTTACTCAAGTCCGATTACTGAATGTTTTTATTTAGTTCCACGCGTATTCACCCTGGCCGTTCTGTTGTCGCTCTGCTTCAGATATGTCCGAGATTTTTTTATGTGTGTTGCAATGGAAGTTTACAATTATAACTTATTGGTTTGTGGATGTACGCCATTGCTCATGTTTTGCTGATTAAACTTGTGTTGAATGACAAAGCAAACAACAGACCTAAAACACACACAAAAAAAAAAACTAAAAAAAGCAATCCCAGAGGAATTCTGTTAGATTTTTATATTAGACACAAAGAATTCGAAAGACAGAATCCAGTCAAATTTCGACACAACACCCAGACACAAAAGATAGACACAAATGAAAACCTGATTCCTAGTTTGAAAATAGATGGAAGTAGACAAAAAAAAAGTGAACAGCAAACAGAAAACAAGATGTGCCACTTATTAGCTGTATACTATTTTTATTTGCATTTTTCCGGCATACGTTTTATTATTATTTATAATATGAGAATGATTTTTTAGCTGAATTTAAACTTTATTATTAATTGAAGGATACTATGATTGTTAATTTTTGTGCAGTATTTTCCTGCTCGTGGTACTACAGTTTATTTTCCCATCTCCCAGTCCAGTCAAAGCGACCACAGGCTCGCTTCACGGGCTAGCTCGCCATGCCACTATCAGCTTGCAATACTACTCACAGGAAATACCGTATGTGCCTGTAACCACCTTTATCACATGGGTAGAGACCTTGCATTCCATGCGTGTTTTTATGTTAGTGCTCTTCGTGCATGCCTGCATTTCAGCTTGGCTGCACCACCTTGCTTTCTTCGATCACCTCAAGCAGCACGCGCTGTGCACGGAGCGTACTGTACTTTCATTGTTTTTTATCACTCTATAGACAACTGCGCCCCATCTGTCGGCTGCATTCTAAATTATTTGCGTCACAATGCTTACTGTGCCGTGTCTTTTACCGCATTGGGAAAGCAAGCCTCTTCTCAAAAAACAGGACGTGTCTTTAAATTGATCTTGCTTATATGGATATTTTTAGTCTTCGGGACTTAGTGACCATGATTTTTTATTATTTATTTTCAAGACATGTGGTGTAGTTCTATGTTATATATCAGTGAAGGAATTTTGAGGCATTTGTGAGGATATTTAATTTTTGTATTCTTCAAGATGCAAGCCATCAAGACTACCCCCCTCCATTAAGTCAACCACCACGTCCGCGCTGATACGCCATGTTTTGTTTCGGTAAACACTAATTTTATTTCTCCAATTCCCTTTTATTTTTTAGAGTGGAGGGTTCAAGTATTCAACTTCAAGTATTCAGATTCAAGGATTGTTCAAGAGCTCAATAATTCTACTTCCAGTAATTCCGAATTCATTTAACATGTCCTTTCTCTGGACATATACTCGCAGCTAAGTTCTATGTCAGCTAAAATCTATATACCTGCGTAAACTTTAATTGTGTTACGCACCACATTTGGTCAACAAGGACGATTTTATGTATGTGAATTTTAAGGTAAATTGCAACGTTGATTTATTTATCTTCAATCATGTTTTCAAGTTAACAAAACTTAGTCTGTTGAGGGAACCTAGTGGAAAATATTTTTTTAAAGTGGTTTGCATGGCTTTGTTTACCATATAAAATGAAAACGTTTCAACGCACATTTTGTAATTTAATGTTTATTGTCTATTTCAACTGCCCAATATTTTATATAATAATATATTGTTACTTTCACTCTGCCTTATATTAACGTTCTTATTAACAGCTCTTCCTCTGGGAATTTAATTTTCATTTTGTAATATTAGTATTACATGAGCAGTATTAGGCAGCAGCCTTAATTATATTTTGTGTCAGTCTTCCTTACCAGCACACATTTTAAAAATATATATTATAACTATGGTAGCAGACAATAATGTACAACAATAAAGTAAACCTAAATGTGCAGCCAAACGAAGACGGGACAGAGAGACAACACAACACAAGTTGAAAACAACGAAAATATTCAACATTTCGGAAACTACAATTTATTCCCATCTTCAGTCTGAGACACAGCTGGTCGGAAGAGCAAGATGCGACATGTTCGTCACGAACTACAGCCTTGGAAGTTGGAGGGGACTCGCATGCAAAGACATGTGCCGGTTACAAATTTCTTCCTTGATAACATTAAAAATTTTAAAATTCACGTGCGATAACTGCTTGTAGATAAAGAGATATCGTAATGGGAATTTCGCACCCTTTGTTATCTTCGCTGCAGTTTTCCAGTGATCTGATGAGTGTTAGGTTCTTACCTGATCCAAGCCCAACATTTGTCGAAAGCGTCGAGTACACCACTTATACTCGACATGCCTGTCTGGATTACCGCCCGTACTCGTACGTCTGAACTCGCGAGTTAACCGTTTTGCATGATCTACACAACACTTGCCATCTTGCAGCCTGTCTCTCCAGTTAGTCCTGCCAACCCTAGCAACCGTCATTGCCTGTCATTATATACACATAACTATTTACACAACACACTACTATGTCATTATGTACATATAACTATTTACATAGCACCTGCCACACGACACCTCCCTCTTTAAATTTACAGCATGTAGTCTTGTAGCCTGGTGAGCACCTTCCTCACCCGTCTCGATCATCTTGTTTGCTGCAGGTCGTCAAATTCAAAATGCAACCCTTATGCTGGGTCTGGCCTCAGAGGTTGCTCAAAACCTTTGAAGGGGTGGCTGTGCTGGTCTAGTGTCGATGCCCGGAGTGGTGGCTGTCCTCCCAACTGCCACTGGTCCCTTCGCTGGTCTGCGGGTTGCCACTGCGATGGACTGTTATTTGGCCTGGGAGGGTGTTGGCCTGTGTAACTCCGACTGGTCCTAGCTTCTCCATGGTCTAGCAACCGACTGTCATTAGTTTTCCCAGAACTCGTCTCCTGATCGGCCAGCTTTACCTTATGAGGTTATGCTGATTCCCTGCTGAGCAACTGGTCCACATGATGCATGTATGTGTGGCCGTCTCCATCCACGACTGTGTAGGTTACTGGCCTCTGTTTAGCCAGAACGCTCCCTGCAATCAATTTCTGTGTACCTCTGTAAACACGGAGAAGCACCTGCTGCGCCAGTGCCAGGTGTCGAATTGTTTTGTTATTCGTGTCAAAGGGCTCCTTCCACTCCACATCGTTGTTAGGGCGTATTTGGTCAAGTCATATTCTTAATAGTCGCCCCATAAGGAGTTCTGCTGGTGATTTTTAGAGTTTCCGGTCGGTGTTGTGCGCAGCTCCACAAGCATTCTTGCCACTCACGTCTCCCAGTCTCCTACTGCCATCTTCTACATATTACATTTAACTGCTTGCACCACGCGCTCGGTTTGCCCATTTGTGACTGGGTGGAACTGTGGTGCTCTTATAAGGGACACTCCATTTTTCTTCAGAAACCCCCATTTCCCGGGACACAAATGCTGTTCCATTGTCTGAGACCAAGTAGCGAGGTATCCCATTGCAACTAAAAACCTCTCGCAATGCCCGAACAACTTCCCTCGATGGCATGCCACACATTTTCTGCACTTCTGGCCATTTTCAGAGTGAATCCACTACAATGAGGAAGACCTGACCTTGAAATGGTCTCATGAAGTCAATGTGTTAACCTAACCCGAGGCTCTGTTACCATTGGCCAATTTATCTCCTTAACCTTGGGTGGGTGGGCTCGTTGCTGCTGGCATTCCGGGCACTGTCGCACCATCAGCTCGATGTCCCTGTCCATTTCTGGCAACCACATATAACTACAGGCTATCATTTTGGATTTCACAATGGCATCACGTGCTGCATGCAGCATTTCCAACGGTTCCTTCCTACGTACTTCGGCAATTTACATTCTGTTGCCCTACATCATGCAGCCTTTGTGTAGGGATAATTATTCTCTTCTGTCCCAGTATGGTTGTAATTCCTCTGGGCCCTTCGTGTCTTCCTGCCATCCCTGGTACATGTTTTGTTGTACTTGACACAGAATCGGGTCAGACGATGTGAGCTGGGCTAGCATATCTGCGTCAGTTGGCAGTTTGGGCATGTATTCTATTATAAGCATATCGCCCACTGTCGGTACCTGCACATTCTCCGTTGATAGGGGCAGTCTGCTGAGCATATCTGCATGAGTTATCTTGGCTCCTGGCTTGTAAACAATTTGGTACTCGAACTTTGACAGCCACTGGCTCCATCACAAAAGGCGTGGAGATAGGATGTCTGGTGTTTGTCCCTTGGGATCGAGTAATCGTAGCAATGGCTTGTGGTCAGTTACGATCACAAATTGTCGGAATGTTACTTTGCCTAAATTTGGTTACACCAAACATAACTGATACCGCTTCCTTGCCTAGCTGAAGGTTATTCCGCTCGTATTTATTAAGGGTGCGCGATCCAAAAGCCACAGGAGCTTCACTGCTATCCTTTCTAGTATGTCCTAATACTGCACCTACCCCATATTCAGATACATTACATGTAAAAATGAGGGGCTTACTAAGATCATAGTGCACAAGCACTTGCTTGGGCTGTAAGAGTTATTTTGCCTTACGAAATGCCGCAGTAGGCTATATTCCGGTGTCCAATCCCACTCTGCCCCTTTCTCCAGCAGCCGATGTAATGGTTCCACGACTGCTGCTTTGTTTGCCAAAAACATTTTATACAAGTTCAACAGACCCAGAAATGCCTGCAGTTCCTTCTTACTCCTCGGAATCGGTGCATTCTGGATCGCTTACACTTTTGCATCTGTAGGGTAGACTCCAGCCCTATAAATTCTGTACCTCAAGAATATTACAGATTTAGCTGCGAAAATACATTTTGCCTTCTTGAGCCGCAACCCTGCTTTAGTTATTCTGGCCAATACCTCGTGTACCCTACTCCAATGCTCCTGTGTATCTTTTCCAGTGACCAAAATGTCGTCCAGTAAAACTACAACACCTGGGATCACAGCAAGTAATGTTTCCATAAGCCACTAGAAGATTGCTGGACAGCTGCTTAACCCAAATGGTAGATGTCGCACTAAAAAAACCTTTCATTGTATTCACTGTCAGAATTCCTGCTGCCTTATCATCCACTAACACCTACAAGAAGGTATCTGCTAAGTCCAGGTTTGTGAAAACTGTTCCCCCTGTCAGGCTAGCGAAGGCTTTATTCGTTGTCGTAAGAGATAGACATTGTTTTCGCAAACTCTGTTAACAGTCACTTTGTAGTCACTGCAGAGCCGTATTGCAATTAGCCTTCCTGATGGCCACAATTGGGATAGCCCAAGATGAAAATTCCACCAGTTCATAGACTCCTTTGTCGACTAGCCTATCAATTTCTACACTTACAAAGTCCCGTTAATGCAAATAGCACCCCACGACTCTTCCGGAAAATTGGTTTGATGTCTGCTTCATGTTCCACAGTCACTGAGGGACCCACATACTTTCCAAGTTCCACACGGTTGAACACCTGTTCATGTTGATGCACAGCCTGAGGTAGTTCTTGGTTTAGGTGGCAAATTTCTTCCACTTTGATACCTAATGGTTGAAGCCAATTTATATCCACCAAACTGGGTCCCTTACTATCTGCCACTATAATAGGTAGTTTGCTTTGGCTCTTTTTCGTCTGGACCAGTACTTCCAAAGTCCCCCAGATTCCCTATATTTCCTGGGACCAGGTGTGTAGTATGAGGTTTGCATCAGCTAGCACTGGTAAATCTGGCCATAGTTCCTTGTAAGTCTCATAGCTAATGATTGAGAAGCTCGCGCCTGTATCCATATCCATACCCATCCAACCAGACCTCCAAGTCAATAGGTGGTTCACGCTTACATTTTACAGCCTTCGTCTGAAACATACTGTATACTGTTGACTCATCACATTCGTCTGAGTCTGAACGATTCATTAAATTGTAGTTTCCACCCTTTCTGCTGTTCTGTTTGCAGGTACTGTCAGTCTCCTTCTGTACTCTCCCCTTCCCTTCTCTATTTTACCTTGTTTATTTTTAGTGATACATGCCCTTTCCAGATGTCCTATATTGCCACAAAAGTTGCATACTGTCTGCACATGACGACATTTGGTAGGGCTTTGGTCCCCGTTGCACCCCCAACACCCTGGCCTGTCCTCTGCAAGTTGGTGGGGTCTAACCTCATTCTGAGTATTATCGTCTCTAACCTGACTACACTTAACATTGGTGTGATTGCAGGTCGTTTACATTGTGGCCTGTTGCTTCTGCTATCCGTGCCAACTCCACTGCGTCCTTGAACGTCAATGTATCCTTCGTTAGAAGCATGTGCTGGACGGTTGTTTCGCGAATGCCACACACGACCCTGTCGAGCAACATCCTGTCGAGGTCGGAAAAATTGCAATGGATGCTAAGTCGCCGCAATTCTGCCACATAACCCACTATGGATTCGCCTATGTGTTGGTTAATGTTGTAGAATTTAAAAGACTGCACTATCTCGCGCTGGGCTTGGGCTAGAATTGCCATGTGAGTGCCACATATGTTGTAGATTTCGGAGCCACCAATTAAGTCACAAGGTCCTATAACTCGACCATAGATATCATAAAAAATATCGCCTGTTTTCCTCGTCATATTTGATTCTGTTGGCCACGAAATAGTACTGGATTCGTTCCGAGTACGTTTGCCATATGTCCCGCCCTGGAATGAACTCGCCGACCGCGGGAATCATCGCCATCGCGATAGCTTGTTTACATTTTGCGCGAGCACGCCCGAGTCGGAAACCACGTCGCCACAGTTAGGTTCTTACCTGATCCACGCACAACATTTGTCGATGGCGTCGAGTACACCACTTGTACTCTACATGCCTGTCTGCATTACCGCCCGTACTCGTACGTCTGGACTCACGAGTTACCGTTTTGCACGATCAACACAATACTTATCATCTTGCAGCCTGTCTCTCCAGTCAATCCTGCCAACCCTAGCAACTGTCATTGCCTGTCATTAAATTCACATAACTATTTACAGACCACACTACCATATAATTATGTACACATAACTATTTACACAGCACCTACCACACGACAATGTGATTATTCATTTGAATAATTTTTTAACCGTCTCGAAGGTTCTACAATTGGCAAAAATTCCTGACTATAAGTTACAACTGTTAAAATGTCTTTACAAAATGCAGACTGTGTCTAAAAACTGAATTAATTTAGCCACAAAATTTGGTGACACTTTTAAAGAATTAATGTTTTCATTATTAAAGTAAGTTCGTGATGTTAAGAATGTAACTATTACTATTGAAGGCTATGAGCAAAATTCTTAAATTCATAACTCTGAGGGTAACGTATATTGTCGCCAGTATTGCCATACTCTACTTAAAAAACATACTTATGTAATATTTGTACACATATATTAATATTGCAGTTAAATGTAGTTTAGTAAATATTATAGTAGAGCTATTTTCGCAGCTTCATCCGGATGTATTACATTTTTCTCTGCATCTTTTGCGATTTGAACAATACATTTTACTTGTTTAAATGAAACACCTATTAACTTACAACTAAACCTTTTTGACTGGTAGTTATTTCAAACAAAAAGTAGACATTCAAGTCCTGCTGTCAAAATTCATTTGATCAATCGCAGTAAAACATCTACAACTACGAATTTCACAGTATATTAAACGAACTGTAGGAACGGAGATCCAAAATGAAATATTGTATGTAACTCAAAACGTAAGACAATTAATTAAACAATAGACATACTATAGAAATGTGTTGAAATTCAAGAAACATATAGTTTTTCATAAATGAAGTTCCTTAGTTAGGTAATCTGTCGTACTGACATACCCCACACAAATTTTTAACAATTACTAATTCTATTAATAACTGTCTTGCACTTAATAGGGAACTGAATTTTGCAGCATGTAGGGTAAATATATGAAAACTTATATTTTTTTAGTTGTAGGCCAAATAATTTAATACAGCAATATCGAAATTTATAACTAGTTTAATTTCAAATGCAGACAGATAACTGAGTTTTATTCAAGTCGAGCAGTAGGCCCACAAATAAAAAATATAATAGAAAATTAATTTTTTTAGTTCTGATTTCTGCAGTGAGAAATCAGTTAAGAAAAATTGTTTTAAACATTGTAATGTACTGTATAATCTACATGGAATGCTAGGTATAGGTGCGTTGGATACCAATATGTAGGTTTGCTTTAATCTATACTTTAGTTCCACAGACCATTACACTTCGTCACGAATGTGACGTAACCAATTCGATAATTATTAAGTATTAAATTTTGCTAGCTCAGGGGGTGGGGAACCAATGAACATTATCAGCTATTTTTCTTTTTGTTGTGTTTTTGCGAAGTAAATGAATATCGAAGTGCTTCGGAGTATTTTATTAACCGTAACAATATAAGCTAATTATGGTCTCAACAAATTTCTGTTATTAATCCGAGTAGTGTTAAAAAAAATTGAATTTATCTTAAAATGTTACTATAGGTGATAATGTGATTTGAGTGCAATTACTACAAGTCCAAATACTGTAATCAGACTGAATACTAACTCACTTCTTAGAATTTGCAGTTCGACAGCTGAGCAGTGAAGTTCCAGCAGTAGCCGTCGTGGACCCTGGCTAATTCCGTCCTCTCTTGTACTTCATTGACAGACAGCTCTCCTGCTGAATAGATACTCATTTCTATACTTCAGGCACTCAGGACCATCAAAACGATCAATAACGGCAATTTCCAGTTGGCTTAAAGGTCCAAAACTGGAAATTCTCATCAGCCTCGCAGAATCAACAGTTCAAAACAATTTCTTCCAAAAACCTTCTTATATTCTCTCAGATGTCATACGTACTTCTTCCTTGTTGCTGCGCAAAGCTCACTCTAATCGAGGTTTTGAAACTGAACGTGTTCTGAGCATAAACCTGACCTACGACGAAGTGATAAATTATTACAGTCAACTAAATTTGTTGGAACCATGTAACGATACATCAAATATTACAACTTACTCGGCATAGACAAAAAAATCTGAAAAGAAAAATAAGTCAATAGTGTAACATTATTAGCCTTTCAAAGCATAAAACTTCTTTGTTTAGCAGTTTCACCAACATAATCAAAACAATTTACCGAAGGCTGTGACATAGAGAAAACGCTATGTTACAACATTCTTCACATTATAGTAAGTTTTTTTCATACTATGTGTAACCGTATAAAATAACACAAAGTTATTTAAGTATTGTAAATGAAAGTGTAAATAACCAAATTATTAGTGCAAATGAAACTATGTGTAGATAAGTAGTGTAGACTGGCAGATGTGTAACATTAATAACACTGTAAATAGCCAGACAAGTGATGTTAGTGAATTAGAAAACAGGAAAATAAACAGAGTAAATAAAATTTGGAAAGAAGAATAGACTGTAGCCGGGAAGGCAGATAGTGTAAACGAAAATGTGAACAGAATAATGAAGAACATAAAGCAAAATATGGACAGGAAGTATTATCAGCATCAGTGAAATGGTGAGACAGTAAATTTACAGTGTGTATGAAAGAGAGGACAACATAAAGAGTGAGCTCGAGCAGAAAAAAGTGACTTTAATAAATGACAAGTATTTCTTCAGCATCACACAGGTTGGCACAGTACGACAAGTGCAAGACAGTCAAACAACGAGGCGACAAGATGGCGATGATAAGAGAGCCATCACAGCCACCATAACACCATCAGAGTGTACCAAGTAACTCGTCGGTGCTGGCTTCAGTTCACCAGTGGTCGGGAAAGGGGTTCATCATCAAGCCCGCCACCTAACATGGGCAGACTCTTGATGAAATAATGGCACTGATTTGAGACTGTCACTAACCAGAATGGCTGGACAGGAGAATAGGAAACCTGCTACATGGCAGCAGTACTGAGGGATCCCACACTGAGCATACTGCAGTCTTTATCTGAGCGATATTAACTGATGTTCTCTATGCTGCCTTCGTCCCTAGGTTTGCGCTTCGGTTAACAGGTACCTGCGGAACACCCATTACCCCCAACTGTGGAGCCACATACAATGACTACAAGAGTCACTGCAGGAGGTGTGGGAGGACAACATGCAACTGGCCCCTGTGTCCTGGAGGGGTGTCCTGAGGAGGCATGCGATGAGATTGCAGTCGACATCTTCTTTGACACCATAGTCGATACAGAAGTGCTGCAGGTGATGCACCTGGCTATGCTGCAACAACATGGAAGATGACCTTGTTAGGCACTCGAGGTGGAATTTGCGAGACAGGTACCAGTTACGTGACATACAGTGCGAGTGGTGACAAAGATGAGGACGACAACAGACTGGAAAATACACTGACGAATGGGAGTTCACAATGAAGGACATTACATCACGAGTTTGTGTGGCCAAACCACGCAACTGCAAAACCAGACAGCCCGAATGTTTCTTATAGACAGCCAAGCAATGGAGGTTTGTAGGTGGTTGCCAGCTAGGGGACAAGTTGCAGAGGTCTGTACAGGGTTGTGCGCTAGTTGATGCTACAGCCACTGACATGCTGGTATGTAGGTGCCGCACGTTACTGACTGGTATGAACAGAATAAGTGGCCAGTAGATATTTCACGGACATTGGTATACGGCGGCACATACACAGGAGTGTACAGTTACATGCAACTTGTGCCCTACTTGCCAACAACCCTGGAGCCACCACTGCTGCGAAGGCACCTAAGAGCTCACTGCCCTTAACAACATCAGTAGCAGTAACTTCAACAATGTGGGAGCAAGCTGGGTGATTAATGAAAGAGAACAACACCTTCGGGAAACTTGCAAACACAGACTTTTAGGGCAAAGTTACATGATTGCTGGAGGGAAGTCCCAAATGTTCCTACTGTTACACTTAATAAAGCAGGACTGAAATGCCATATTGGTGGTGGAGAGCCTAAATGATGTTCTTGCTATACAGTCGTCGACAGAGAGCAGCAAAGACAGTAGTTGGACCAGACATCACAGGGTTCTCTACCCAGCAATCACCAGATCATAGGGGTAATGAAGAGTGCTACTTGACCACTGTTACAGGTGTGACACCAGTAAGATGCAAGAGGAGAGAACTTTTGAAATGTATGCAATTATAGACCATGATGTATACTTATCGGAACTAAAATGAACACCTTTCAGGACTAGGTATGTTGCACAATCTGGGATGTTGTATCGACACTCTACTTTAGATACTGTTAATAGGCAATCCTGAGTAGGTAGTATCGTCTTGTGAAGATTTGTCCTCACCAGGAAGTGTCCAGTAGTGTGTTGTTAATTAACATTACTACCTGCTTCGATTGAAGCAGTTATTCCAGGCCGACGCAGGGTCAAACCTGTCAGACATGTAGGACTAATCGAGCCCAAGATTTAAGAGAGAAAATTGCAAGACAAAATTCTAAAAACAATTACTTTACTTTATCATGTATCTCACTGTATGCCTGTAAGTTATGAACATATTTGATCGAGCAGTCAAAGTTGAAGAGGAGACAACATTACAACAATGTGAGTTTGTAAGCAGGTTGAAAAAAACACACAATACACTTGACATATCAATAGTGGTATTTTACCTGAGATATTACAGGAGCTCTCAAATATAAATAAAGAGACCCTCTACTGGCCATAGCAGAAAGCTGTGGCTGAACTGCTGCTGAAGAATCAGAATGCCTTCCTTGTTTGGGCCAAATGACCTAGACAGGACAAATGATACATGACTTTGCATTGACGACTGCATCTAGCATCACACGATGCCGTAGATGGTATCTTTAAAGAGCTTGTGGATCTAGATTCCATAATTTCACCAGTCAGCCCATTCTCTTCTCCAATTGTATTAGTAAAGGATGATGAAGTGTCCCTTAGATTTGGTGTTGATGACTACAAGCTAAATGAACTGACCAAAAAGGATTCTTATCCTCTGCCTATGACAGACGATATCCTGCAAAACCTAGTAGGGGCTCAATAGTTCCATAACTTGGACATAAAGAGTGGATACTAGTAGTGTGAAGTGGCCCTGGATAATCGGGAAATGACTGTTTTTTTACCCAAGAAAAATGAGGCGGGCAATTTAAAGTTATGATATGTGGACTATACAATGGCCATTGCTACATTTGAACACTTTTAGTGAAAATATTCTCTCACTAGGTTCCCCTCAGATTTACTTAGATTATATTGTCATCACAGGAAAAACATTCGAAAAGCAACTGAGATGTATTAATTCTACATTCCAGAAAACTGCAGCAGTCAACCTGAAACTGAATCCTTAGAACTCTAACATGTTTCAGTGAAAAGATAAATTCTTAGGCCATGTTGTGTCGGCACGTGTGACAGTGACAGCCCCACAGACGTTCAAAGCCATAAGAGATTGGCCTCGACCAGCCATCAAATCCTAAGTATCAATTTTTTTCGGATTGTGTGCATATTTTTGTGTACAGGTTCCTTGTAATTTATATGCCACTACATGTACTAACAGAGGCGAGAGTAAAATTACAATAGACCCTGAATGTAAATTAGCTTTCGCTAGGTTAAAGGATATATTGTCATATAATCCTGTGGTGGCTTTCCAATCTTAAGGGCGAGTTCATACTAGATACACATGCTAGTAATGTTAGTAATTGTGCTATATTGTCACAATTAAGGAAGGGAAAGAGAGACAATTGAAGTAATCCAGCAAATTACTTCATAATCACGAAATAAATTAGTGAGTGTCTTGTAGAGAGTTCTTAGTAGTTGTGAAGGCAAATTTCCAGTTTCGTGTTTACGTATATGGCAGACACTTTGTGGTACATACCGATCATGCATTACTAAGAAGGTTACTAAATTTCAAGAACCAAGAAGGACTGATAGCAATTTCAGGAATATGATTTCAAAATACAGCACAGGCCTGTGGGTCTTATCAGCAACAGAAACCCTGCGAACCACATTTTCGGCACTGTAAATGTCAAGAATAAAGGAACAGGTAGACTGAATATAAGACCCAGATTCAAACAGATACTGTACGTAACAAAGTAGAGAAAACTAGGAAAGATCAATTGAATGACACCAATATAATCCCTCTACTGGAATATAAAAAAACGTAACGACCAAGCTGGAAGGATGTACCTAGATTTGGAGCTACAGTAAAATATTTTTCAGCAGTGTATTGCTCCCATGTTCTTAGAAATTGTGTGCTGTTTAATAAGTGGGTGAGCAATGGTGGAAAACAAGTTTGTCCTGCCAAACTTTAGGGTCCCGAAATATCTGAAGGAGTGACAAAGCAGTGAAGCTACTGAACATGTTGGCATTAAAGTTATACACTTGACAGGGTACACCTGAAGTGATACAACGTAGGTGCTCCTTGTGAATAGATGGATGTAGTGCACTGGGCCCCCCAACCGACCACAGAGAGGGGAAACCTATGCCTCCTTGCAACCCAAGACTACTTTACCAAGTAGCCAGAGACAACACCATCCCAAATCAAAAAGCCAGTACCGTAACTTACGCTGTTGTATGTCTTCTCACAATTCGGGGTGATTTTTGAACTACATTTAGATCATTAACGGGATATATAGGCTACATTATCCCACAAAGTGAACAAAATTCTGGGTAAGAGGAAGACACATACCACAACATCCCCAGTTCTGGATCAGTGTCTGACAATATTCATGTCAGAGAGGCAAAAGGACTTGGATGGCAAGGCGCCCTTAACTTCCCTGCCATATTGTTCAGCTGTTTACGATACTAAAAGAGTAACACCTTCAAAAAGTTTTTTAGGATTAAGCTTTTCCTCCCTAGTGGCCTACTGCTTGAACGTCCAACTGAAGAAGACCTATAACCAGAATATGCCTGTGAAATACGTAGTAGGTTATACATAATATATTACTTTTTCCAGCAGCACATCGGGATATATAGCGACAGAATTAAGGCATGATATGAACATAGAGCATCAAATGAGTTATTCCAAGGGCAACTGGTGTGGTTTTGCAACCGGCAATTACAAAAGGGATACTGAATCAAGCATAAGAAATACTTAGAAGGACCTTATGAAATTTAGTAAACAATTTCATGTGGTCTTCAGAATTTTCAATGGTGGGGTTCGTGATAAACCCAAGGTGGTCCATGTTGATCGACTGGCATTTTACGATGGTTCAGAAGTTAAAGAGTCGGTTCGGGACGAACACTTATGGAGGTGACAGTCAAACGAAACCGTGTTGGTCTGTGCTATGGTGACAAGATGAGTTACACCTCTTCCCCTGTGCATCTATTCGCTGCTGCAACTGACTGTCGGAAGCCGAGCAAGGCTGCTCCCTTCTCTTCCCGCTGGCATTACAGTCTGACGGGAGGGCAAGCAGGGCTGTCAGCTTTAAGCTGTACTTAAAGAGTACACATTGGCGATAAATAAATATTGTTCTAATGCCTGGAAACTTCGGGCTGCAGTAAGCAGCATCCTATACCATCCCCGAGTTGCGAGAGTGTTCTGGGCTTCGTCGTGGCTGTCTGTGAATACCAGTTCGTGAGGCGCCGAGGGGAGAGTTTTTTAAGCATTTAGCCTGTGCATGTTGTGTTGCGGTCTCGGAAGCGAAGAAGACGGCAAAGATGGCGAAGACGATGGCGGCAAGGAATGGCACAGGATAAGCACGATAAATGGTGACAGAGTGGCAATTGTGTGCTGTTACCGGACAGTTGGGGTGTGTTATGACGATATGCATTTGCATGTGTGTGACAGACGAGCGGGCTAGAATAGTACTATAAATAGTGAGAGATTTCTGAAAAAGGAATGTTTTTACAAACAGTGACTCATGTAATCTAAGAACTTTTTTTAGAGGGACACGTTTATTAACTCTAACATTTGAATTGGGACTTGAGATTTTGAAGATAAAACTGCAAAAATGATTGGAAATATTGATCAGCAGAGTTTTATTGCGTCTTGAATATTATTGTACGATTATTGTTTAGTATTTTAACGATGTTCACACCTAGTAAATTGGAAATTTTAATTTATTTTATTGAATTTATTATAAGTCCTGAACAAACCTCGCTATGCCCTGGACAGTCAAATTATAACAATACTCATATTCATGGTCGAACATGTGGGTCATATTTGGCATCCTGTATTTCTTGCAAATTTCTTATTTGCTCAGCTTCTGGCAGACAATTTATGATAAGCTAATGGCAAATCTAATTTGAACTATAACACAAATATATCCGAAATCAAAATATTGTAGTCCCTACCCATAAATGTTTCTTGCACAGGAATGATTTGACTGTTCGTGTGTATGTAATTTATGATTAGTTGGTAACATTGATGTTTTTCATTGGTGCTTCTAGAAATAAAGAGAACATTTTTGGCAGCGGCTGCCCCTAATTATCTTTTGCCAATTTCTGCAAGGTTTATTCTGCTCTACGATCTGGGTTTACCTGTTCACCTTCTTATCACCGCTGGTGGATTTGTTATTGTACAATGAATGGATAATTTGTGGTTCTGTTCGTCACTGAAAGGCATCCTTGTATTCATATTAAGGCCACTAAGTTGAATACGACGGAGAAGATGTGTGGCTTCCAGCAATGCGGAGAACTAGACGAAAATCGTAAGGTTCATGTAATGTTGTTTCCTAGCGTACTACATAATTGATTTAAATATTGTGTTTGTAATTAATGGTTTTCATAGTTAGTGACCTTATAAATTAATTACTTTCATTTCAAATGAAGTATCATAAATGAGCAGGTTCAATACAAAATGCAAAGGTCTCGTAATTTAAAAAGGAAAATTTTTTATGAATGCTCCTACCTTACTACTGTAAAGTTTTACAAAAATTCTTAAACATTTTCGTTTGCGGCTGGCAAAGAACCCACAAACTTCACTCGCTCAAACGTTGCTTGAGAGGAGAACAGCCCGCAAACAACATTCAAATCAATTTGCAGATTCTTGAACGGAAGGTAGGCTGAGAGAGCAGTTCTTCGACCAGAACAAATAAAATTGTGGCCAAGAATTTCAAATGGGAAATAATGCATCATAATTATTTTGAAATATCCTGTAAAACGTATTTAACTGCTACGAAGATAGTTAATAATATGGACTTTATGGAGATAAAATGTTGAAAAACAATTGTGAGTAGCTGAAATATCAAAAGTGCACTGTATAAAACAGCTACTATTTAATGTTGAGAATAATGTATAACATTAATATTATCGCTTTAGTGCTGCCAGTAAAATAACGTATACATGTTTTAAAAACGATAACGCGTTCTATATGTTAGTCAGAGCACTAACCAAAATATGCTTTTATATTCTCTAATAACACATTGCCATTTTTGTTCAAAAGTATTTTACATTTTACATTTTATCTTATTTGTGGCTCTGAAGAACTATGCTCGTTGAATCGTTCGCCGAATACATCAATCCCACCTCAAAATGCCGCTCGTGCACGATCATCGAAATTGTTGAAGAAAATGATACGCTATTTTGCCAAGTTACCAACAGGTTGAGAATAGGTAATGTTTGCGAAGAGGATAGGATAGGCCCATACCTCTCGTAACTTTGCGAGTCCACGCAACCGTATTCAAGACGCAAACGACTCGCTGACTGCGTTCAAGAATCCTGTTTCTATGCCGGGAAAGATGCGCACTGGATGTGTCACGCGTTCTCCGCGCAAATCGACTTAAAAATATGATATATATATATATATATATATATATATATATATATATATATATATATATATATATATATACATACATACATACAGAGTGTTGCAAAACTCCACTTCAATATTCTGGGGAAACAATCCTCACGCTTATAGGAACATATAATGTTATTGGACATATGTTCGAAGCGCACAGTTTCTGTGTTACAGTTCGCAATATATGATGTATGGTTGATAGCATGCGGGCAGGATCATGTTGCTGTGGGGCATATTTACAGCAGTCCGTAACATATTACTATGCCACACACTACACTACGAACACAAAACAGTAGGAACAACTGTGACAGTTGTTAGGAATTTTGTGAAACGATATCCTCGGCACATACAGATTTAAAGAAAGTTTTCAAAGTGCCTTCTATCAGCACGAACACGTGACTCAACACATTGTAACATCGACTGCCGGATATGTCGATGTATACTGAGGGAATATATGATAATGTCGAACCCCACCACAATACGATTACAAAGAGTTTCTTCATCGTCTACAGGAGTTGAATATACAAGTGCCATTAAATTCCCCCACAAATAAAAGTCTAGTGAATTCAAATCAGTGCTCCGGTGTGGCCATAGAATAGGGCCACATTTACCTATCCAACACTCACCAAAGATTGCATCTAGGCGCAGTCGTGCACCGAAAAAGAAGTGCGCAGGAGCTCCATCATGCATGAAGTACATGTTCTGTTGTATGTGTAATGGGACATCTTCCAACAAAACAGGCATGTCGTTTGCTAAGAATGTTTTGTATGTCTCACCACTGAGTCTTCGTGGCAGAAAATAACGTCCTAATAAACAGTCACCATGATGGCAGCCCAAACATTGACAGAGAACTGTTGTTGGTGGCATGTTTGCACCATACTATAAGGATTTTCCTGGGCCCAGATGTATTCATTATTATAATTAATTATCTGGTCCCATTAAAATTTGCTTCATCAGTAAACAAGACAGTTTCACAGAAGGCAGGGTTCAAGCATTGTCCGCCACCAAAGGCAAAACTTACGACGAACAGGAAAATCCGCAGGTGTTAGTGCCTGAACATGCTGTAGATGGTATGGAATCAACATGTTTTCATGACGCACTCTCCAAGTTAGTGTATGGTCCACATTAAATGTAGTAGATACTCTCTGTATTCTGACATTGGGGTTCTCGTCCACTTCATGAAGGAGTGCCACTTCCAACATTGGCGCCCTCGTCTCTCTCGGCCGTCCTCTGTCATGATAAACTGGTTTGAAGGTTCCGTGTTCTCTAAAACAGCGATGGATTGCTCCAAATGTACGTCTATCTGGACACCGGCGTTGTGGGAAGCGTGCACGATACAAATGCTGTGCGTTGCTGCAGTTACTGTTTGCTAACTCATACACGGTAAGTGCATAAGCTAACTCAGCATTGAAATAATCAATTTCGAACCTCTTCCTGCAGTGGTGCACACGTGTTGCTTGATCCATCTCGATGCTAGAGCGGGAAATGTGGCGTCCAATTAAATTGTTCGTACGACTCATCTGGTATGGGCCTGCATACAGCTGCGATGGCGCTCCACAGCAACAAGAGCTTGCCTGCGCGCTATCAACCTATGTCCACTTAAATTTTTTTATTCGTTGCAAATTGTTTGGCCGTTATGTACATTTGGTGAAACATACCAGAGGAGCAATGCCAACATACACTTACCTGCAAGTTATGAATGTGAGCATTACTGAATTTTAAAATCTACTTGTGATTAAAACAAACTGATAAAAATACATATTTCACCAAAATTCGCTGTCAGTGTTGCGGGTATTTAAACAATCGTTACAGATTTCGAACAAGAAGTTATTACTTGTCATAGTTTCCCTAGGTTAGCATGTCGTGCTTTCTTGGTGAAAAAGAAGGAACCTGGGCAATTTTGTATTGTGCAAGGTTACTAACATTTAAATTAAACAATACATTTAGATCCTGTTATCATGCCTAACATTCAGATTTATTTTATCATTCTTTGCCTTTTTGACATAATTCGCCATTCCATTAGAGTGCAGTAAATTTAAATCTTCAAAATTATTCTGGGCTTGTAATCCCGCAGGGTGCATTTTGAGTGTAAGAGTTTTTTTTCGAGTAGCTTATCTCAGTGAATGTTTGTCTCGCACTATAAGTCACCTGTAGAAAGAATTCTATTTTGAGTTTCTGGTTTCCATGTTATCTAATATCTGTGTTTCGAATCTATTTGAAATTTTTATGACCCATGTCAAGCGGATTCTGTAAATGTTTTGTCACGAAGAATTTCTGTAAACCCTGACAAGGTTTAATGAGCCATAACAAAAAAACTAAAAACTTTTTGGGTATCAGGCTTAGCATGGGCAAACTTGAAAAGTAGTGATGTTAAAAATTCTAAGTGTCAGTTATTGAAAAATTAGTGTTATTTTATATTACTGCTGTATGTACTCACCCGCATATCCTTAGTCTTGTTCCAAGTGCCAATACGCACTGGAAGTAGGTCAAATATTCGACATAATAATATGGTGTCGATCTATGTGCCAAGCGGGCTCGTGTCTGGTGTTCTAAATGCCATGCATCCTGGATTGTTGGTGTCGCACTCGTAATGTGGACATTATGTACAGTAATAGAGGTCTATGATGTATAAGTACATGTTTGCATGGATACCAAGTAAATTATTAATAAAAAGTAAGCCATTGCAAACTGGAAATATGACATGTACTTGAAAAGGATAACAAGCTAGGAGCTAAATATCGGGGAAATGCTGTGCAAGGAAGATATTTAAAAAACTGGTGATCCAGATAAATAATCACTGAAGAATGAAGTATTCGAAAGGATCCAAGAATAACTTTTTAGGATTGACTATGTAATGCATCACTATGTTGGATATATTTCAACTGCAATTTTAGTCCAACACGCAGCTTGCTGTTTCGTGAAACATTCTAAGTGTGTTTGGATAAATTTTTGGGCATCCTCTAAATCCAGTTATAAATGCAGTAATACAGAATGTTACTAAAAGGTACGGTCAAACTTCCAGGAAACATTCCACACACACAAAGAAAGAAAATATGTGATATGGACATATCTCCGGAAACGCTTAGTTACCATGGTAGAGCTCATCAGGGATTCCATGCGGCGGAGGGCAGATGCATGTACCCTCGCTCACGGAAGTAATTTTGAACATTTTATTTAAGAACGTGTGTTATGTAATGCTGGTACTGTCTGTTTCTGTGTGCTCCCAGTCCATTATTCATGTGAGTTGAAGAGACACAATTCAGTCACGATTACCTCCCGTCACGTCGGCCACATGGCGGTGATCCTAGGAAGCAACGTACATTCTAACGAAACATTCCATTGGGTATTGGAACAGTGTCTGTACGAAACGTTCTTTTTACGATGACATTTAACGAGATGCAAGGAACTGAGCTTTACCATGGTAACTAAGTTTTTTTCGGACACATGTCCATATCATATATTTTATTTCTTTGTGTGTGTGTGGAATGTTTCCTGAAAGTTTTGCCGTACCTTTTTGTAACATCCCGTATAGTTTGGTGGTGGAAGCTGAGAATTTTTCATTATTAGCATGGATTACTGAGTGAAAACGAACAAGGTGCATACTTAGGTCAAATGCAAGCAAATGAAACAGGTAGATGTAGACACGGCAATAATGAAAATTCAGTGAACAGTCATCGTCACTCGTCACTGTATAGTGTGCTGTAAGAGTCCCATACAGTTGGCGCTAGATGTCACGTTTCAGATTTTGAAACATAAAGGCGATTAGAGCTAGACTAGCTCGTGCGTCAACAACCGTGTCGCCTTTATGCGCAGGACGCGAAAATGGCTTACAATATTTTGCTCGTTGGCTAATTCCTATGTGAGTTTAATCGGTAACTTTACTATTTTATATGGTAAAGTGCTTATAGGTAGAGACATGCAAAATTCGCGTTACTTTCTGACAGCTGACTAGACTCCAAGTTAACTACAGGCTCGTTCGGCATCTCCCGCTGGCCTATATTGTCGTGACTTGCAGCGGAGAACGCTTACACGGTTGACAGGCCAATCTCTGTAAAGACGTAATACACGTAAATGACAACACACAAATGTTCGTGGCCAATTGAATCGTAGATTATGCTCTAGAAAAGTGAAGTTTAGTTTGCTACAAAAATATAACGCGAATTTCGAATGTGTCTACTTATAGGCCATTCACGATATAGTGAGCACATGTACATCATCGTTATTATAAATTTTCGGTTAATTTATATCTTTCCGCCGCACGTAAATAGAAACAATATGAATTAAAAATAAATCATATGGAAATTGTTATATTTACATTTAGTGGATGCACAAAATAGTTTGAACATTTATAGAAATAAAAATGTTGAAGTGCTCACTTTATCGTGAACGGCCTATAGTAAAGTCCAGCGCATACTTCTCTATTTTGCTTCACAATTCCAATTTGTATTTTTTATGTGACAGCAGTTTGAACAAAAATCGTTGTTAGCCAGTGTGAGGTGCTCCGAAACCATGTTTCTAAGCTTGGTATCTGGAAAACAAAAACATAGAAGCATGGTTTTAAATGTGTTTTATTTTCGCAGCTAAAGACATCTAACACAATTTCTTTTTACACGCTACAACACAGTTTATGTGCCAGCAGTAGGCCTATAGGTCTCGTAATACCGGTCACCAATGATAGCACAACGCAAGTTTGTGAAACAATATTCCAAGATATTTTAAGCGTTAGGTAAGGATTAGTACAAATTCTTAAAACCAGAAAAATTAAAGGGTTATCCATTTGCGTAGACAACTGCGGTAAAATTCAACGCTTAAACACATTCAGAGACAGGCAGCAGTTGCCAACGTTACCGAATTCGTTATGGTCTCTCAATGTCAGGTAAAGAGTATTTAAGCCCAAATTAAAATGTATCGCAACTGTGCACGTGTTACAAATCTGTGTATCCAGAAATCCCTAAATCTTACAAACCGTACATGTCTGTTTATAAGTCGACATAAGTAACGTTTTTTACATATTTTTTTTGGCATAATATATTTCCTGTTACTCTAGTTACATGTAACATTATGCTTAGTTACAAATATGATGTTGCAGTATCCTGTAAAGTGGTTTCGTTTTATTAAGTAGGACATTGTTGTTTTACTTTTTTTCCACCAGTTATATTTAAATTCTTATATAAGGTGGCTGGGCGTGTTTAAATGTGTAGAATAATAAATTTTAATTGTAAAATTGTGAATTTTCTGTCCAAATTAGGATTTGCGTTTAAGTAAACTTTGTTAAAACTAAGCATCGTTTATATTTATATTTACTTAATTTAAAGGTTAAATACGTACACCAATTGATAATGACACTTGTACTCTACGGTCACTTCATATTGTACTTATACTTGACGTTCATTCCATATGGCCCATAGAATGTTCTAATTTTATTACAATAGTTTCTCTATGGCATTGTTTTTCGGGAAACGATGGACTACACAGCATACCTTTGTGACACTTAAAAATCTTCCTTCAGATTGTGGCAGTAATATGGTGAATATTAACAGAAGCAGGAGGTATTTTGCTTCTCCTTTGGGTACTGGTTTTCTGGCCTTGAAATGGGCGGGTATTTAGTCTCCGATTTTATACTTCCCAGGATATAGTCAAATGAATTACTTTAGATAAAGGTACTAGTGTTAATGCATTGGAAGCTGTGTTGTTGCCGAATAACGAAGGAATTTTCAACCTTATAGCTTTTGACAGTAGAGTATTTTTAGAAATTTTATAAGTATATAGCACATATATAATTTAATCTCTATCATGTAATTTTGTGGACAGGAATTTTCATCTTTTATGAACATGCTTAAGTTTATTTGGTGACGGATTATTGAGCCTTAACATACTGATTTTCTTTTTATTGTCAACTAAGGCAGTTAAGTTAGCGGCTTATGCGATTTACAAGATTTAAAGTGAAAGTTATATATGAGGAATAAAAGGATAATTTTGTTGTTAAGACGTATTCTAGGATGATTGCCCAACCCAAGAATGTATTGTCTCCAAGTCATCCAAACCATTAACAATGTTTAGCACGTACCTAATTTAATAAACAATTTGTCAACTTCTGTAAATGGCAAAAAGAAGGCGAAGAGATAATAAATTTGCCTAAGAAAATTCAAAAGAAATAAAGAGGAAATTATGTGTTAACAGTAATAAAATACATGAGTTAGTGCGGATTTATAAATTTTAAAAACTTCATATTGGCGCAGAGTATAAAATAATATTTTGTATTAGTTCAAGTATTCTCAGGTTGGTGGATAAACAGTTGTTTGGGAGAATTATTTTTTTTAAATTTAGAAAAGAATTTTTTTTGGCAAAACAAGCATTTTGATATGGAATAAAGCGTTAAACTTTGAGAATATTAACATTGTGCTAACAAGTCTTTGAATACCAAAATGGTAACGCATTTGATTCAAAATAACGAAAACATCGTAGAAGGAATTGTTTGTATATAGATTTGGGCCTTTGTCGAAGTCGAGTTATGGAAAAGCGTAATTGTATGTTCAGACGAGAATAGCGTTTCTCATGTTTATATCTTCTTAAACATCTGGTGAATATGACAGACGTCACGGTCTACAATGAACTTGCAATGAATACCGCAGTTATATACACTCTAAAAAATTTTTGTAAAATTTACAAAGATTTTCCTTGTAATTTTACAAATCCTTGTTAAAGTACAAAGATATTCCTTGTAAATTCATTAGTTTATGAAGTTACAAGGGAAAACTTTGTTATACTACAAAGGGATTCTTTGTACCTATACCGACAGTTTATGCACTGTAAATTATTTTATAAAATATGACATGGCACTTCTTCGTAGTTGTACAAACTTTTGTAAATGTTGAAAATTTTTCCTTCTAAAATTATTACTTTATAATGTTTAAAGGATTTTGTTTGCAAAAAAATTAGAAAAAATGTTTAGCCCTACAAAAATCGTAAGTTCGCAGGCAATTATTTGCGCACAGATCACAACCTGTGAAAAGTATTTTTCAGGAGTAAGGTGAATGTTTATATTAATTGCTTGTTTTAAAAGAAAGAATTAATACTGAAATGTATATTGAATGTATACAAATAAGTAAAGATAAACTGGTACAGGAATCACAGTGGTCTAGTGGGTGTTAATTTGTGTTTGTCCAATTGGTCTCAAAAATTGTCACTATACAAATTGTCTCACGAAAAGTTACTGGGGTCACTCAAATTAAGTCACATTAAAGGAGGGAGGAAGTGGTAAAACGCATAACTTCTATGCGTGGGGTGAGTGGTTCGAAACCCAGCACCTCCTGGAGGTTTTTTTTTTATTTATTCAAAATACTTTTATGTGTAGGCCTACATCCTTTATTCAAAAACTATTTGATAAATAAGTTCAGTAAGTACAATGAACATTAAAATGTATTTTTTTCCTTATTGAAAGTACAGCTGCAAGGCTAGTCTTTGTAGTTTTACAAACATATACTTTGTATTTTATTACAAGGACAACCAATATAGTTTAACAAGGAATTTCTTTGGCAACTGGGTTTCCTTGGATTTCCTTTGTAAAAGTACAAAACAAATTTTTACAGTGTAGAGTTTGAAATGTTGGGTTTCTAAAAATACTTTATATTTTACAAATAAGAGTATGCACGCTTTTTTGCGTAGAAATGTAAGGCAAATGGACACTAGCTCGCAATGTCACTGCTCAAATTTAATAGAACATTTGAACAAATCAGTTAACAAGACCTTGGACTGTTCATCATCACAAAAAACAACGAGGGAGGGATAAAAATGTTGGGCTCGTTTTATTATATAATCTAGTCCTGGGTCTTACACGTTTCTTGTTCTTTTCAGTTATTATATTGCAACAGTTCTATAAGGGGCTACTTACAGCAATTGGTTCATTTCTTCTAGCAACTAAAGTTTTAGGAACCATAATGCTCTTAATTTTCCGGCTAGAATTTTGTGATTGGTGAAGCCTGGATGTGTTCCGAGGGAACAGGGGCTAAGCCGTGAATATATACAACTAAGAGCTGTATGTGAATCTATTAGACTAATAAATGCATGTATGGCTGTATTCAGGAG
Source organism: Medauroidea extradentata (assembly GCA_003012365.1). Taxonomy (NCBI): domain Eukaryota; kingdom Metazoa; phylum Arthropoda; class Insecta; order Phasmatodea; family Phasmatidae; genus Medauroidea; species Medauroidea extradentata. The sequence continues at coordinate 30,381 of PNEQ01116947.1, read as the reverse complement.
CGTTCAATGGTCGAAGAATTAATTCTCGAGGCACACGACTTCAATAACAGCAACATTTCCTTATTGGTTAAGCACGTAAATGCCACGTACTCGTAATTTAGAGTGAGTGAGTGAGAGATTTTGGTCAGCGCTCAACAATGAGGTCTTTAGCGCTGGTCTCATTGTTTAGATTTAGGTAATACCGCTTCCCTAAAACACGTCCACACTTCTCCACTGAGATTTAAGGGTAAAGATTGTACAGTTACGTCATCACATGCGGATGTGGGGTGATATTATTTGCTGCTGTGTGATATTTTGCCGATGTGTACGATATTTTTCAGTAATAGTTATGTGATACATATCATGCTACAGGCCAGCAGAGTGGGTAGGTTTGCTCCGCACCGCTGTGAGCACAGATTGTTGAGGCATGTGTGCTATTCATGTGCGTCATGCGAGAGTGTGATGGAATAGAGTTGTGAGGAATAAGCGAGGAAAGTGTTAGCTGTGGATAAGAAGATCAAGGTTTCGACAGTCATGGCCACGAATCTTAACAAGATTTATATATAACCTGTGTGAAGCGAGTCGTGGATAGTTTTCGAGTAACGAATTTGTGCTCGTATTCAAAATGCACAGGTGCTGAACTCTAAAATGCCTTCCGCAAGTGCATCTGGTTGGGTTTGTTGTGTGAGGACTATTTACACGAGTGAATAAGGGATCTAAATGTGTGCTGATAGTAGGAAGCAAGTTCTGCGCTTAAGGGGGCTATTGACCAAACTTTTTGATTGTTTTAAAAATGTGTTATATTTGTACGAGATATGGTATGTTTTTAGATATATATTGTGAGAAATGTTTTACTGCAATGAAATATTTTTAGCTTTCTTAGTTTTTTTGTAAAGGCATGTCACAGTCCAAAATTTCATATAACGGTGTGTCAAAATTTAAATTTGCATAAAACGGCTTTATGCTTTAATGGAATATCAACAGACATGCCAAAGTGAAAAAATTCACACTTAATTACGATGTTATAGGCTACAAATTCAATATAAAATATTTCGTATGTATAAAAAATTCTTTAATTTTATTTTCATTTCAAATTTCAGTACTTTTCAAAAATTCAAATGTATTTAACTTTTTTTTATTTCCTGTAGCACACCTCGTAGCCTACGACATCTTTATTTAATATGAATCTATTCAGGTTGTTAAGTAATTTCGGTTTTCCTTTGAATAATAAAACCGTGTTAAGCAAATTCGATTTTAACGTGTCATTATTAAAAAGCTATGAAAGCTAAAAATAATTCGAAACAGTGAAGGAAAGTCGCAATGTAAGTGTACAAAACCAACCTTATCTCGTACTAATATAAACAAATTCAAAACAATACGAATTTTCTGTCAAGTGCCACCTTAAGTAACGGTTTTACAGTACTACTGTGACAAAATTAATTCAAATATCTTCCGTAAGCTTGGTTGACTATGCCTATCCTTGCCCTGTTCATCGTTTTCAAGCCTAGCCTTTTAACTGTTGGTTCAAAAAAATTACTGTTTTCGTGGACGTCATTTGCAGTTGCTTGGAAATGTTCCTATTTTTCATCGGCGCTGTATAAATAAGGGTGGCATTTTTGAAGGCATCTACCTTGAATGACATTCTGTCAGTTTCTGCAGGGGTTTTATCACCTCTACGACCTGATTTTGTTTCTTCGCCTTCTTACACCGCTGCATGGTTTACTAGATGCACTGAAAAGTTGATGCGTGTTACTGTTCGTCAATAAACTGCGATCCTCTGTAAAGTTATGTTATTACCGACAAGATATCTGGCCTATAGTAATCCGTTAAAGTAGAAATAGCTCATGTGTTCTGTAACTGGACGGATTTTATATAAAAGTAATCAGGTGACATTTCTGATCTTTGATTAATCAACACCGAAGTACCTAACCAAACTGCCAATTTTGTTTATATAAACAGAACTAAGTCATATGTAACCTGTGGTAACGTATGCAGTACACTGAACCAACCACCATCTTGCTAGTTTACAAAACTTCAAAAGTGTATTGAGTACCACCTCCAAATGGCGTTGGTTCTACAACGAAATATCTTGTGTAAATAGAACCATATTCACGTGGTAGTTGTTCTTAAAAAAATTGTTTTAATAATGTAACCATATCTGTCAAAAGTTGATTCAAAGGGGTGTAAGGCCAATTTTAATGCCCTATGCAGCCGTGTGACACATTGAAGGTGGCTGTCTTGCGGACTATACTTCTAAATAAATACCAACTCAAATGACAAAAATCCGCAATCAGAAATTTAAGAAAAAAAATGTATTCACAACAATGGATAAAATCTGGCTATACATCTGTAGAACAAAACTTCAATTCAGCTGTTTCAAACAACTTGCAAGATAAAAGCTGTATTAAAAAATCAGCATATGCCTACGAAAACACCAACGTGACTTTCATAGCTGCACTCATTCAAGAGCGATTTTGGTCAGCGCTTAACTTCGTGGTCTTCAGCGCTGGTGAGGGATGACACGAGGTGAGTATGGAGCAGCGCCGGACTGAATGGGCGGGGGAAACGGGAGATTCCCGAGAAAACTCGCCAACCAGCGGCATCGTCCGGTACGATTCCCACATGCGAAAATCTGGGGACCGACCCCGCCGGGAATTGAACCCGGATCGCCTAAGTGGGAGCCGAGAGGTCTGACCTCTTGGCCACCGCGGCCCCTAGAGGTTAACGTGAAATGTAAACGGTCAGCTTCAGAGAAAAGAAAACATGCAAGAATTTATACATTAGAACTACACCAAGTATGCCGAGGTGCACACACTTGGTATTTCTACCAAGCGAATCAATACTGCAGTAAACAAGGTACGATTAAGTAGCATAACGGATAAACGTGGAGTTTACAAAAGAGAAGCATCTCGTACACTTGATCATTTCATTCAAAACGTGAAAGATCACGTAGGAAGGTTTCCACCGCATAAGGCTATTACCGCCGTAACGAAAGTGAGTATGTTGAATATCTACCTACCGAAATTACGGAAACAAAGACGTCTGGGCTGTATTAGGAAGAAAATGAGGGAAGCCAAGTTGGAAAGCTTCAGATGTTACCGGAACATACTTCACGCGTGCTTTAATATCAAAAGGACAAAATTGAAATAAAGACATGTTCTAAATGTTGTAAATGGAATACAAAAATTCAGAGCTCTACAGATATAGATGATGATGAGAGCTTGATCCGGCAACTCAACAATCACCACATTAAAGCAGAGAGTGCTAGGGAATGCATAAAAAATTATATTCATCGTGCAAAAAGGATAGTACCACAGAGACTTTATCTTACGACATGTATGCGTAACATTGCTAAGAATTCCCACAAACATAATCTAATACAAGAGACAAATTTGGATGTTTCACACTGAAATGCACTCTGAATAGAAAGATAGGAGCAGTTTTTTTTTACATTTGGAATGAGTGAACTGCTGGACGAGGTGCGCAGGAAGTAGGCTTACGCCTGAAAGAACACGTAATGAATAATCTACTACCAGATATAAGAGAGTTCGTATTGTGGTCAGACACAAGCGGCGGGCAAAATATGAATGTTAAGATTGTACTGCTATTGCAGACATTGTTTGATGACGTTGAAACCCTAGAATGTGTGAAATTCAAATACTTGGTGTCAGGTCACAGCTATTTTAAGAATGATTCCGACTTCTGGGATGTCGAAGGTGCATTAAAAAATCAGCAGCATCTCTACACAATGCAATACTATGTGAATGTAATGAAAACAAGCCTGAAGAAGTACTTTGTGATACACAAAATAAAGAAAGAACATTTCAAGAATATACGCAGGCATTACAGGCATGCATCACAAAAAGGAATACCGATACTGATGGAAATAAAATCATTTGGTTTAAAATTCGAGAAATCAAAGTGCACAAACAGAAACCAATGACATTGTACCAAAAAACTGTCATACACAGAGTGAGTATGTGTAACTGAACATTAAGGAAAGAGGGAGATAGTCAGAAGGTGTCCTATCGAGCAAACTGATACCATTGTGGCAAGATGGAAATGCAATGGCTAAAGAAAAACTTACTGATATTAAATCTTTATTTCACCTCATCCCTGCAAACGCTCTCAATTTCTAGAAATAAATTTTTTTTCACGCGAATGCATTACTGATGAGATTGAAGAGTTAGGGCATGCAATAGATTTCACTGACGAAGTTATTGATTAAAGTTGTCCATAAATACACAGTGATTTTCTTATGTGTGAGAATAGTATTTTGTGCATGTTAGAATCTTGTAAACTAATAGTGTAAAATGAATAATGGGAGTTCAGTTTTGATTTCCCCTAAAAAAAACATTTTATAGCTCATTTTAAGTACCAATAATTGTGAAAATTACTGGTTTCTGTTTTGCATTACCTACTAATAGTAATAATTGTAAAGATCTTTCTTAATAATATTATATTAACCGGTGTCAGTTTATTATTATGTATGGATAATATCATACTATGATAAGAAAAATTCAACTCCAGATTAATTTCTAACATTGTTTATGCATGGCGTAAGTATACAACGCTTCGATGATAATACGGTGTATGAACCAACTCCCCTACATTACTTATACTTACATTTTTCAATATGGAACAAAGTTACTTTGATAAGTCCTAAAAGCACAAAGATAATGATATGTCTCCATTTTTATGTTGGCGACACATGCGGCAGTAAGTAAACCACAGCAAACAATACATCATGGACATAATGCTATCCTGATTTAACACAACCACTTTAACGTTACAAGGAATTTTCTCAATATACTGCATACATTACTTGGTCCATTTATATAAAAGCCGTCCAAATATGGTTCCTTAGTACTACGCATAATTACATTCCTAACGTCATTTAAAATTTTAATTGGGCATAGTTGGTACCGCATTAACTAGTTTTTAAATGAGATATTCAATTTGTACAAGGTTTGTCAAGAACATAAACTTCTCGTGTTGTCTTACGGACCGGTTTTGTAAGTGCTAGTCAATTTAAACTGTAAAACGTTTCTAAAACTCTGGAAATTGAAAAATAACTAAGCACGGAACATAATAACAGTTGTTCTTTTAAGTTTAAGAGGACTATGCACGTGCCGCATTAACGGTGCTGTAGCATGCCACATTACTTCTGTTCTGCACGAAACCACTAAGATTATTCCCCAACATGTTTATCTACAAAAAAAATAAACACGCACTGGAAACTATGACTCTATAATTTTTAAACTGCAGCACGATTATTAAGAACATGATGTTGGGACCCCTTTAAAATGGCTGAAAATTGTATTTTTAGGACTGCTGTGATTACAAAAATACCACCGAGATTCGTAAAACAACTCTAGAAACATGCGTTGGATTTCACCACAAAACATTCCAAAGAAAAAAAATTTGTAAGGTCACAGCTTTAAGTTCAATAAGAAAAAGTAGACGAAAATACTACACGCCAATTTGGCGTGTCGCGAAAAAACGCGGAAAATTACATCCTGTACATAATCTTAAAGTAGCGTTTTATTTGAAGAAACTTTTTTCCAATACGCAAAGTATATAAAACCAAAATTGTCATAGGCCTATGCAAATGAGTGTCATTAATAAATTGTAACTGTATTAATTAGACGTTAACGCCGTCTTGAACATTTGGTCTGTTTCCTCTTACAGTGCTAAGAATTTTATGAATTTTCACGAAAGTTCTGTTGGAATACTTCTTGTAATCGTAGCGCAACGAAAACATTCATAGCTGTATTTTATTTCGCGATATACTTGTGATATTTCCAGTGACAAATACGTCCACTTTGTACTCATTGATAAGCCAAGACAGCCCACAGAAAACTAAAATACTGCTCTTCAAGAAAATATTTTGCAATGATGTGCATCAAATTGCAATTTGTGTAACATACAAGTTGCATGATTTAAATACACGTTAAGTAAGAAATAAGAAGCAAGAAATGGGATTCAGGAACAAATATTAATTTGAACGCATACAGCCTTCCCATTTCCCACGTGGACGTCGACCAAGGATATGTTAATTTCGTGGGCAGGTAAAACGCAAAAAATAAAAAAAAAACAAGATCCACGGGTTCTATCTATAACAAGTACAGTATGCGCAAATATAAGCCTCTTCACGAAAATTAAATTTGACACAGTTTGGCTTTTAAACCAATAAAAAAACTCTAAATTCTGCATTTGTGATAATTGAAATTTTATTTTGCAGCTGGTGGAAGCTGTTCTTCTTTGTTTTAATGTACGATGACATGATTATGTCATACAGACAGATATGACAGCAAAAACGTATTTTACAATAAAAGTGAATTCCCTATTTCTGAAAACTAAATGAGGGTTTGTCAAAATTAATATTTTGCATTTATTTAAATACACTTATAAACAGGTAACCAATTTATATGTGACGAATGACAAAGTAAAGTCGAACTGTGTGTTTCGTAGTGTTACATCGCATGTCACCGTTTTATTCTTTCACAGTGCCGGAAACAGTGCAGCTTGCTCCTGTACTGTATGTTGGTAATTTCGAGGAAATGGTTAAGGCAACTACTAATAAACCGCAAATTTCGCCTATGAATGCGTTGCAAATTGTCCTCTCGATGAAATATTGATGATTAGAAATACATAACCCCGGGAGTATTAAATCATAATTTAACATTTAACAGACTAATGTACGTGTATTGGATTCGAAAATGCCAAGTAAACAATTCTGTATAGTGCCTACAGTGACACTCAGAAAAGGATTGTGAAATTGAGAGTGTTTTTTTATTGAATTGAATTGGTTCTCTTGTAATTATGTTATATACGTTTAAGGGGAATGATGTACGGATACATTAACCTGTTATGTACTTTGTGCGATACATGGCAATATCTGAAACAACTAGGTTTATTAGCATGACGGTTCTGTGAAATAGCTTATTTCCCTGAATGGTTTGTAAACATTGGGCACTCGAAATTAAACACGTACAGCCGACCTCAATTATACCCTCGTAAAATTTTCCGACATGTGTCAGACTTTTTCCCTTTGTCATTAAAATTTATAAATAGTAAAAATTACCTTCTCATCAGTACCAATGCACCAGGAGTACATCCAAAATACAGTTACAGAGGTTTCGCAGTTGATTGGATACTGTATACAGATATATATTATAAAGTGTAGAATTTTCTCCTTACATTTGCATACGTGTTCATGCGGAAGCTAACCATTTAGCTATCTGCTAATTCATCATACCTTATACTTTGGCGTACAAGTTCTTGAGATGTACCAATCTTAAATAATCGGAAATATTGCTGTACATTATGCTGTGTGTGAAACAAGGCATAAACTATGACAAATAACAAGATGACCAGTTAGAATACACACGTCTGAAATCCTGGCTGCATACAGCAGAAATAATGTTATTTCAATTAGCTAATCACACTCAAAGCTGATAGGCGCTAATACGTTGGAATTCGACTAGAGTTTCTTGCTGCTTCCAATGTTGCAGATGAAGCCAGGATGGGAATGCTATAATTTAAAAGTATACTGTCGCAACCTCGAATGCCATTCCAGTACGAGAAATGAGGAGCAATGCTTTCGCGCAGCGATTGTTTGCGTCATAAACCTTCAAAATACACCACCAGAAGCATGCATATATAGTCCACAATTAAACATTGATAAGCATAAAAACATAAGCTATAAAACATTCAGAAATCTAAAATGATGAACATAAAGCCAAAATAAGATGCACAAAAAATTTAACTTAAAGGAAATGCGTCGACTAACTGCAGACAATAAACAAGAAATTTAAACTAAGGCAAATGCATAACTTTGACATTAATGAAAATGGCATAAATGCATATATAAGATAGAAAGTAAATAAAAATACTACCGTTCAAAATAATCACGTAATTTTTTGTGCAAATTTTCCCACGTCATTTCGATTTGTTCGATAGTTCGCCATTGAAATGTTGCTAGTGGTGTTCTTCTTACCTCTCCTAGCGAATTATTCCACAGCCGCCCAACCGAGACATAAATAATTAGCATATGCCTGAGATTTACAGGTGGGAATGAAAGTAAAATTACAGATGTGTCGTTTGGGAAAAGTATTATCTGAATAATCATCCCTTAAATTTTCCAGCTTTTTTCTTAAGTATTATAGTGTTGTGATAAACGAAGATTGTATTTTGTACGTCAGTATTAAGCTGTGGAGCTAGCGTTGCTTGTACAGACCTAACTAGCTCAGTATATCAAAGTAAGGGTAAATGTTATCACCTATTTTAAACATCGACTATAATCGTGCTCAGGCGTTCTGTACATAATGCAGTTAGGTTGCTAACTTTTCGGTGGTATCATCATGATGCAACTTTTCAATAGTCAAATATAGAGAACATACTGATTGTACCAACATTAATATTGGCGTGAAATGTGAGAAAAGTATTATTTAATCTGCAAAAGGTCCCAGTGTAGTACTGAGTAGCATTCTTGAACAATTTTATTGTGACCTGAGCACGAGAATTTGCAGTGTAAAATATTTTCTAGAGGTATCACCACTTTCAGTAGAAGTATATTCACGCTGTAAACAAAACACAAGAAAAGGTGTTCTCTTTATTCCTGTCATCTTAAATCCTACAATAGAGCCAATTTATTCAGTTCTTGATTCCAAAGGATTTAATATCAAATTATTTTAGGACTGCAAAGGTAAACAGGTTCAAACTTACTTTTTAAATCCCAAATTAATGAGCTGTCGAGTATATGGGCAATGCAGATGAATACATTTGAAAATCGTCTGTGTATAGATTGGAACGACATTTCCTAAGAAGTAAAAAAATATTATAAACAGTGAAAAAAAAAGAAGATGCCCAAGTACACTTTCCTGGGAAACACAAATGATTGCCAACAAGACTAATTGCCATTAATAGCTATGCACTGCAGGTGCTCTTGTATATACGACCACATTCATTCTTGTGGCAGCACATCACTGGCGTAAGTAGAAACGATGTTCACCTGGCAGCTTGTCAGTACGAGGCTGCGTGGTGGCTGATGTACACATCTGACCAACAGGACAACTGCTAGCAAGGAGCCACCTTCAGGAATATTTCTTTGTCCAGACAGGACAAGTGATTACTGAGATCGTCCTGCTAGCCAGCCCTGGAAATGAGGACTCGGTCTCTCTTGGTACATCGAACAGACCAGTCACCTGTGTCCAGCCAGTACGGTATTGTGTGTAGACTATTATATATCTTGTAAATACTCGGCTCGTGTCCGACAATCATGGCGTTCTCATTAAGCCATCACATCCATGCTAAAATGGTGACCCCATCACACGTACGAAATGCAGCACGGGCCACGAGGCTGTTGTGTCTGTACTGCGCTAGCAGCTCTCTCACTTACAGCACAGTGCGCGTACGTGAGTAGTGGAACCACGTGCATGCTGCAATATGCCGGAACTTCGGGGTGCGCTTCAGTGAGTCGCGGCGATGCGAGCAATAGCAGCTGCCGAGTACTACACCATCCTTGTCAGCCTCGCCAGACTGCCGTGTGTACCAACATTTTTATTCAAAGTAACGTGAACCTGCCGATGCTTGGACACTTCCGCGCGCTACCACCGATCATGTCCGTCAAACCTGTCGCACTGCGGATCACGCTGTTATGGGCCCCAGATCCAGAATTATGATTCGGCCAGGGGTAGCTGCCGACCAAACAAAATTCAGCTATGTGGCCAGCAATTTGGACAGCAAACTTACCATGGTAGTTCTTGGTATACTGATAACCGCCTAGTTGAGAGCCGATATTAGAAACACAAAACAGATCTTATAAAGGAGTTGAGTGCCTCCCAGGTGCGAAACACTGAATAATTAATGGAATACAAGGGGAGACTGGTGACCGTAGCCCCCTCCCCCAGTTCCTGCAGCACCTGTGGAGCCTTGTGATGATCACTATCACTAAAGAACTCATCAGGCAATTATGGCTGGGCCACTTATGTAACCCGATTCAAGCAACCCTAGTTACTCAGTGTCAGTCGCCCCTGGACTCGTTGGCCGACCTTTTAGATGCAATAGCCGACACCAAACCAGGTAGTAGAGGCAGGATCTTTAGATGCCACATTTTACAGGATGGCTACACTGATGACCACGAAAATCAGCAAAATGGCAGCAACTTTATGGCAGGAAATTGCAGTCGCTGCCCCTCATGGCACATCAGCTACCGGGACCACTCACCAACTGCATCGAGTCGCCTGTGCTCTCGCAGCAGGATTTCGCTAAGAATCTTCTTGTACCACTGGCATTTTTGAGATGCAGTTAAGTAATGTACCTCACTACATACCTACCCTGTGGGAAAAAAGCAGGAGACTCTTTGATGGCAGCCAGTGAGGTTAACCATGCACTAAGCAGTCGCTAATTCGTCATCAACAGAATAAACATGGTAATGTTCTTAGTCAATACAGTTGCTGAAATTTGTGTGCATCCATGTTTGGTGTTACCAAAAGGGTGTGCCAAGTGAAAATATATATTTTTTGCTGTGAAGACTCACCAGTAATCTACCTATGGCTTTGTGACACTTACTCTCAACCTGGTATGTAGCCATGATTTTCTTTGGAATTTTGGGGTAGCAGAAGTCACCAAGTCTATAATCGGGGCCATTTTCCTCCCTCATTTTGGCCTCCTTGTTGATATCTGTAGTCAGTGTCTTGTAGATCGTAACACCTCAATATCAGCAGTATGCCTTATGACCACCTGCAATATCAGAAGCGTTAAAGCAATCCATCTGTCGTAACACTACTCTGAACTGCTGAAAAAGTACAGGGATATCACTCGCCCATCTGGCATCCCACGACCTACACAACTTTCCACAGTTCACCATGTTCTCATTTATCCTGTGCAGCCAGTAAACAGCAAGCCATACTGCTTGGCGCATGACAAATTACAGATAGCGAAACAGATATTCGCATCCCTACTCAAGCTTGACTTTGCCCATCTTTCTGACAGTTTTTGGTCTTCCCCACTCAACATGGTACCCAAGAAAGAGTATGGATGGAGGCAATGTAGAGACTACAGGACGCTCACTGTCCGCACAGTACCTGGCAGGCATCCAGTTCCACACATCACATCACTCGCTTCATAGCAAGAACATTTTATCCACAATATTTCTTGTCGGGGCATACAACCAGATCCGAGTCGCCCAAGCAAATATTTCCAAAACCACCATCGCCACACGTTTCGGGCTATTCGAGTTCCCCTTCATGTACGTTGGTCACCACAATGCTGCACAAAAATTTTAAACATTTATCGATGAGGTTTTCGGTGCAGGAATTTGGTGTCATAAATGGACTGTATCTTGATTGAAAACAACAGCAAGGCAGAGCATTTGCAGCACCTAGAAGAGCTCTTCGGCCATCTCTGAGCGAATGGTCTCCATATTAACCTGGCTAAATGTGTGTTTTGGGAACAATCGGTAACCTTCTTAGGGCACAGCAATTTCAGTGCAAATCGACTAAACCTGTATCAGAGAATGTGGATAACATCCTCTCCTACAATAAGCCACGAGCTGCAAATGAGCTGCACTTGTTCACAGGGATACTCAAATTCTACAAGTATTTCATCCTCAAGACAACAGCTACACAAGCTCCCTTGAATTAGTTGCTTCTAGGTAATATAAAAACAAAGACCCGATAACATGGACACCAGAGAGTGAGAAGGCATTTGAGAACTGTAAGACCACTCTGGCACAGAATACCTTGTTTGTTCATCCAATCCTGACAGCATTGGTAGAAGTAATGACCGATGCTTCAGACTTCGCTGTCGGAGCAGTGTTCCAGGAACAGGTGGAAAGTATTTTCTTAAAGATAGTCAACACTGCTCAGCAAAAGTACAGTACTTACGACCTCGAGCTCCTTTCTATCTACTACAGTTTCACCATATTGTAGACCATATCGCAGACCAAAAATCACTTATTTTTTAATTCTCTCAAAACCCTGACAAATGCTCACCTCACAGTTAATGGCATTTGGGCTTTTTCTGCCAGTTTCCCACAAAAATTAAGCACATCTTGGCAACTGACAATATAGTTTCTGAGTTTCTGATGCCCTCTCCTGGGTGAATGCTGTCACCGACACAATGGGCTACCAAGCCCTATCCACACCACAGATGAATGATGAAGAGCTAAAACAATACTTGCAGCAGGATTATGGCATACAGCTGACGAATATCATTATGTCAGATGTATCATTTGATATCTATTATTTTGTTTCCACTATTCGACAACAAGGCCTTTCATCATAGTGCAGATATGTTGTGCTACTTTCAATGATGTACATAACCTCGCTCACCCAAGTGTCAGGGCATATACCAAGTTAATCACTCAGAGATTTTTGGTTCTGTCCATTAGGTCTGACTGTCATGAGAGGGAATATGCATGCAATTCCTGTCAGCACTCGAAAAGTTTGTGTAATGTCTTCTCGCTAACTGATGCCTTCCTACCACCATCATCCAGATTTGATAATGTCCATTTAGACCTGCTTCAGGTTCTGTTTGACTGTCATCGACTGCTTCATCAAATGACCAGAAGCAACTCCACTGGAGAACATTGAGACCACAACCATTGCTGGTGCTCAGTACACCATTTGGATCGCACACTTTGGCACCCCTCTTGAAAACACTACAGATCCGAAGAGATATTTCGAATCTGCAGTCTTCAGAGGCCTCTGTATCCTGACAGGGTCATCACGATTTCAAACAACATTTCATCCACCATCAAACAGCGTGGCGGAGAGAGTGCACTTCCAGTTCAAGGCAGCCATAAGTTGCCGCAATAACGAGCACTGGATAAACATATTGCCTACCACCCTAGTAACAAATACAATAATTATTCAGTTGGCCAACTGTTGGCAAAAGCGGCCAACATTCGCTAGTACGATGGTCTAGTTTTGCTGGAATGGTTGTTAATCAGGCCATGTCAGTAAATATGATTGAAGTTATACTGAAATAATTTTAACATGAGCAACTTAGTTTAAAAAGACTGACATATTTCAGTGTACGGTTCACAACCAGACTTAGCAAACTAACCCACAAGCATATGAGTATAAGAATGCTTGTGGTACGCTTGTGGTTAAAGTGCGGATGATTTCATTATGCATCATGCATGCCACATGTGGCCATTAGTGCATTCCGAATGATACTGCCTGTGGGCTGCTTATCACGATCAAATTTGCACAAGTGGGCCAGTTAACGTTTGCTATTTGGGCATTCTTCTAGGCATCTGAGCAGCCTGAATTGAGGACCCCACACTCCATCAGCCGAGTTGGTATGTGGGCTAACTCGTTGTCACCCTAGAGAGCTGTTGGTGGCCTATCCACATTCCCAGCTGGTAGATGTAGCAGGACTTCGAAGGAACCTCCGGCAACATTTCGGCACACTCCAACCAGTAGTTGGTATATGCCATGGCAAAAAGAAGACATTTGAGTTTCAGGACCACACCACATTAACATAAGTATTTGTCAGCCATGGAGGGCTCAAGAAATCTCTCGGAGCCCCTTACGAAGATGCATCCAAATTGCTCAATCTAAACTAAAGACTTTAAAAATCCAAATATATGGTCAGCAAGTAACAGTTTATACCGATCATCTCATGCCAGCACATACCCTTGCCAACCAACAACCTGAAATCATAGCTAAATTCATCCCTGTGGTACCCTGGAAACCACCAGGCTCAAGTGAAGCATCTCCTCGCCCCTTTTCCATTAGTGATGAGATCTGGCCCCAAATCTGCTCTCCAGACCACCTCCAAGCCAGTTTTTCGGGATGTTAGGTATATTACTGGCTGGATGGTGTTGTGGCAGCACTTCACTGGCATATGTAGAAGCGATGTGCACCTGGCAGACTGTCAGTGCGAGGCGGCATAGTGGCCGCTGTAACCCCTGACTAGCGGAACGACTGCTAACAGTGTGCCACGTCCAGGTGAATTCCATTGTCCAGACAGGACAAGGGAGTACTGGGGTCGTCCGGCCAGCCAGCCGGGCAACCAGGAGGACTCAATCTCATGGTACAACGAATAGACCAGTCACCAGTGTCCAGCCAGTGTGGTATTATGTATATGTAGGCTGTATACTGTATATATTGTTGATATTATATGGTTCATGTCCGGCAAGCATGGTGTTCTCATTATGCCTTCACATACATGCTAAAATTCTGCTTCATTATTAGACAACCTAAAAAGTTATTTCGGTTTTACACAAGATTGTCATTACCAATACTAAAAGTCTTACTGAAATATAGTACGAAAAGTAACATTGTCGGTTTTTATGTTTGGTTTCTTGGCTAGTAATTGTAATATAAATAAGAGCAGTACAAGTACTGTGACCTGTACGAAACCTTAATTGTAAACAGTCAAACAGTTGGTTGTCTCTTTCATAATAGGCCTATAGGCTATAGGCCTACACTTTTCTATACATTACAATGAGAAGACTTCATGGGAAAGACAGACGTCAGTTGAGTGCCATGTGCTTTAGAGGCGATGACGTGTGTGGTGAGTGAGTAAGAGTTAGTCTTAGAGCCCGTCTACTTTCAGGTCCCGATCTCACTCGTTGTAGTCCAATAGCACACAAATTAGATCTGCAACTATATAATATTATTGCACTTTTCGCAAGCCGAAGGATCAAGCTATTGATTCCATTTTGTACTTTTCTCTTTCACCTTCAGTATACTGAGTGTAGAAGATCTAAATATAAAATTTTAACCACATTCAATATAATTTATTTTTTAATGACATAAAATAGGGTTATAGTACAACTTGGTGTATATATAATAGCTTTTACATATTTCGTGGGAACGACTGCTCCCAGAACAGTTATTTATTGTGACACTGGTATATGCACAAACACAGATGTCACAGGAAACATATTGCTGCAGATTTCTTTAAACTCTAAGGAAATTCTGGGTAATATACTGCACAATTTTTAAAATAACAGAGTTGTCCACCCTACAGCTGCATACATCTTTTGTAGCATCAGGGAATACATTTGGAAGGTTTATTGAGTAATGTGATGTGTGTAATAAACAAGAATCTCTTCTCGCAACTGTCTAGGCCATATCATTTTCGTTCAAGAAGCACTCGAAGATTCGGCGCAATGGTACAGATCCTATAATAGAAGCAAAGCTGTGTTCATGTGTGTTTTGTTCTCAGTGCACAGACTATGGGGGATATTCGCTCTAAACAAACACCATAAGTTTATTCAGTTCTCATTATTGTAGCCAATAGTTTCTGATTGGAAATTATTGGTCTGTGGACACGCCATTGCTCACGTTTTTCTGATCAAACTTGTGTTGAATCTCAATAGTTTCTGACACTCTACCACTATAAACAAAACTTCATGTGAATTTTGAACAAAAACAGTGAGTGTCCCATACAGTTAAAACACATCGAAAGTTTTATTATTCATGGCGTACTTCTCAATAAACCAACATCTACATACTGTAGGAGATGATTTATTACGAAAACATACAACTTAAATGTCAGTTTAATGTTTTATTAAACTTGATCTGTAAAGAATTTACGAAACCTGATAAGTATACAGTATAAATTAGGCTATGAATATAAGTCTCAAGCTTGTGCTGTATGTGGTACTGATTTGTAAATTATTACCATAGAGCATATGTCAACAGATTTTCCGACTACCTATCGGCATTATTGTTGCAAGCCAGCCGCTGTGCCTACCCAGTGGGTTTAATTGGTCAGCAGACTTAATGCCGACAAGAGTAAGCCCTTACTTGCCAGAGAGAGATCACGTCCTCTCCTCGATCGCATTGGACCATGCTAACATGAAGTTGGGACCATTTAACCCCCAAGTGAAGCACTACATGCGCCATGAATCCAAATCCCAATAGAAGTGCAGTGTCAAATGAGATAAACTTAGGGAGAACCCATCACAGGGATTCGCAAGCCAACCTGCATCACCCGACAGAGGCCCTCTACTCTATCGCCTCTTGGTTTAAGGCAGGGCACTACCCACACCCTTAAAAGGCTGTCCAGGCCTATTAACGGACGCTTGTGCAGCCAACACGTCGACCCATCATTCAGGAAATTACATGTCAGCAGCATTAAAATACATGATGTGGTGTATTGACAAAGTAATTGTAACGGATGTGCTGCCCAGTATCTTTAGGCAGATTATGTTCCACGCCAAACAATGTTTGAGACAGTTACCAGATCGCTTCGTGAAACATGAATGGAGCAGGAAAGTGCAATGAAGTACGTATTTTGTTTCTGTTGTCTTAATCAATCATGTACGGGGTATGTGATCCAGGTACAGAAAATAGAAAAAGGAAGCCGGCGGACAGTAAGCTGTGTTCAGTTCGAGGAGAAGATACTAGGGCGAGTTGAGGTGCAGCCCTCAACAAGCACAAGCCAGGTGATACATGAGATAGGTTGTAGAGACGAATTGGTTTGTGGATGTCCAAACATTCGGTAGTATGTGCGGCTTGATGAACACTCTACAGTGCTGCTGTTAAGTCTTCATGATCTGTCATGCCAGATTTAGATAGCTGAAGTTTCGTCATAATGACCTAACTGTGCTACTAATATAAGACGAACTTAACAATGATTGGCCCAGACCTTGATTCACTCTTCACCCCTGCATAGTGACTACAGTTTTTGTCATTGATCATAAAATGTAAACTGGAGAATTTTTGTTGATTACTTCAAGAACTAGCGATTCGTGGTGTTTATGCTCCTATGCTTTGCTAACGGTTCGGGGTTTGGAATGTTGCTTGTACTTTTCTAGCTATTCCTTTGTAACAGCAATGTCTTTTTTTCAGTCTTCGAAAATTGTGGTCTCTCTTGGCAGCTCTGAGCTTTTTCGATTCGTCTACATCAGATTCGATACTGTCTTTCGCCTTAGCGACAACTGTTGTGAAGACTTTAACTAGTTACTGCGCCACGTCTTCTGTCTATATTTACTTAAGCCGGTATTGCATTACAAAATAATTTTTCCTTTGATGCATTTGCTTTCCAACCATTATTATATAACATGCTTCAGACGACTATGGCTCTTAAGACCTCGTTGTTAAGTGCAATAAAACCCTCTCGCCTTCAGACGTCTACAGCAGAATGTTTATGGTTGAGTGTAGCGTTATCTACTGCGAAAACGAACGTAATTAATTAAAGCAAAACACAGTTAAATTAAAATATTTGAACAGAGATACTGATTGTCCACATACTAAAATTACAATAAAACCAAATATAAATTAGCTGCCTTTAAACATGATTAGACACTATCCGTCATATAACCTGAGCTCGCACTGTATATATCGTACATATACTGGTAGGATAAAAATTTTGGGTAACAATATAATAGTTCATCTAGTATACTACATTGACCAACACACATGGTCGTGACTTACGATACCAGCTAGCCATCCAATATGACTGATACCAACAGCCTTAAAATCTGGGCCACTAGTTCGCGTTTTAGGTGGCTGTCTGTCATCACTAACTTCATATTACCTTAATTCCAGGTGACAGAGAAGGTGTTTACAGATTTGAAAAAGATACAGAATATTACTTAACCTGTATATACGTGAAATAAATTATGACTTGTATTTAAGTATGTTGCATGTAATAAGTAGGATTTAAATATTCGAAGCTCGTAATGGTGAAAACCATGATGTACTAAATTATATGTACTATTAAAACTTTAAGCAGTTTATGTAAGATATACATCGATAAAAAGTATTGTTTGGACTCAGAAGCTGAATACAAACATTAGGCATGATTGAAGCCGATTATCGATCAAGGCTGGACGAAACCCTAAGCCGCCCCAAACGGTACCAAAATAACTGTTCGTAATAGAATAAAATACTATTTCGTTAACATTATGAAAAATATGAAAAAATCTTAATTTTCAATTAAATTTGAGTATAAAAGTTTTAGTATATTTATCTTTTCCAACTGAGTAGTATGCGATAAATATCAGCTTGATCGACCTCGCATACGAGCAGGCTCTCGCCAATTTCTGGTTTAGACTTCTCGAATATATTGTATTCACTAGAACGTTTAAGTACAATTTGATGAAGGCTTTCTAATGTGAAGAACTTTCACTCCTGTGCATTGATAAGAATGTGTCCGTCTGGGTGCAAATGAAACAATGATTTATGTAATGAAATATTCGTAGACACCCTCTCTCCACAATATAATTTGCAACCTTTATGGATGTTTCTTGCCTGCTAGCAGACATAAATGAACAATTACAACATAATGACGGAATTTACCAATTGCATATGAAATTACAAAACTTCAGTAATGCTAACGAAGAATCTATTAAGCTGGCGAACGTTAAGTGTTTCAGTGAAGAGTATGTTCAAGTAGTAATTCAGTGTACTGAAAAACCAGATTTTTAAGTTATGTGGAGGTCCAAACAGTCGAGCCACGCAAGTTCCGTTTCTACGTCAATTGGAACAGCATACTGTTGCTGATGTTGCCGATTCGTTGCAACGACAATCGCGTGATATACGTAATTAAATCCAAGCATAGTCATAGAGCAGTAAAAGCTTCGAGAGGACGACATGTAGTTATAAATTTCTTTAGAATATTTACTGTACATATTTGTGTAAATGTATAAACATTTCTGTTCTTGTGTTTTTACTCTAATTTGGATGGCGTACTTCTTACTTTTTCACTACAGTGTGTATTTTTTTTTTACCAGTATTAAAAATATTCCTGTTAATTTTATTGTCCATAACAATTAACTTCTTAAGGAATTTTAGCGTAGTTGATGGCAAAGTAGTCTTTGTTTCTTTATGAATCAGAGACTAAAAAACATAAATCAGATGTGCAGAGAAAGGGCACCACGGCAATTTAATACCAGTTAAATACACTGTTGTTAAAGTACTTTACCGTGAACACCTCCTTTCCTTAAATCGTTACCATAACCTGGTCGTCGAAGTGGTAGCGGTGGAATAGCACATTCGTAGGACTGACGGCAGCATATCGACATGATGAAAGTAGGCCATAGAAGTACATTTGCGGAGGTGAAACTATGTTTATTATTGATTTTGTATTGTAAAGAAGTCAGTCTTCACACTCCGTCTTATAAGCGTGTTGTTATTTGCATTGTCACGTTGCTAGTTTTATTTTCACTGTACACATTAAAGAAGCGTATATTTGTGACGCGTTCAACAAGCAAGTTGTTTTATAAGTAGTTTCGCTCTTTGTGGCCATTATTATAATGTTACACTACTCCAGGAAAAATTTTCTCACAAATAATTAATTTTCGTCTAAAATGTTTTGTTCTAATATTCTGAAACAACGACTTTTATTCTTAATATTTTCTTTCGATTTCAGCTGTATACTAATAAGCACATATAGATAAATACACACACAAATAATGTTATCATCTATGTAGTTGACCCAATATCCTAATATTGGACTATTATCTTTTCATCTGTACACTATTTCAAACAAAAATGTTTTTATGTTTTACACAAATTTAAAATTATTTATTGCTTGCCTTTTTCTTTAGTTATTTTTTAGGTTTTTCCAATTCGCTTATTTCTCTTCGTTACTGGATTACAGTTCTTTCCACTGTTTTTTAATATAAACTTGAATATTTACGAACAAGCTGGCGCTACCTATCGAAAATAACAGCGTGTAAAAGTAACCTCTTGTTCCTATAGAGAAAAAATTAGTAGCATTCGCAGGGTCAAGGATGCTGTTTAGTATACACTTTATAATTTACCAGAGGAATATTTCTTCCTATGCTTAAAATATACTATACGCGTGTATCCCAATGTCTTTGTTGAACATTACGATTATTTTTATACACAAATAATTTTCACTTATTTAATAACAAAAATAAGTTTCACTATATAACAGCATGTTTCAATTTTTATTATATTAAGTTGTGTTCTAGTTTAAAAATATCACAATGCGTGATTATGATCTTTGAAAAAACTGTGCAATAGGAGTGCATGACTGGATTCAGTTTCTTGGACGTACTCCATTGTAAATTGAATGACTGTCAAAGAAAACTAAACAAATAAAAGCAAAACCATAAAATAAGCAGAGTATGCTTTAGTCAGCAAGATACGTACACAACATGAAATTCCAAAATGGAATCGGGTCAAAAACAAGGAACAAACAGATAATGAAAAAAATAATAACAAAAACTAATAATAATAACAAAAACCAAGTAACATGTGACACAACAATGAGACGAAACAAAAAACACAGTAGATATCAGACACGAACAGAAAAATAAAAAAAAGACACAACAAAGAGACGAGACAAAACGCAACAGATATCAGACAAATACAGAAAAGATAAAACGACACAACGAAGAGATTAAACAAAACACAGTAGTTTTGCAGACATGCGAATGTGGTCATATGTACATTGGAGAAACTGGCAGAGCTCTTTCAACTCCTCTTCAGTCGCACTCGTGTTTCTGAACCCTGTGTGTCTACCTGATGACGGGAACAGATTCCAGTTCCCGAAACGTCTTAGCACTGCCTGTCTGGAAAACTACTGGGTTTTGTTTCGTCTCTTCGTTGTGTTGTTTAATCTTTTCTGTATATGTCTGATATCTGTTGCGTTTTGTCTCGTCTCTTTGTTGTGTCTTTTTGTTATTTTTCTGTTCGTGTCTGATATCTACTGTGTTTTTTGTTTCGTCTCATCTTTGTGTCACATGTTACTTAGTTTTTTATTATTATTATTGTTATTATTTTTATTTATTATCTGTTGGTTCCTTGTTTTTATTTGACCCGATTCCATTTTGGAATTTCATGTTGTGTATGTATCTTGCTGACTAAAGCATACTCTGCATATTTTATGGTTTTGCTTTTATTTGTTTAGTTTTCTTTGACAGTCATTCAATTTGCAATGGAGTACGTCCAAGAAACTGAATCAAGTCTTGCGTGACTAACTTTTAAAATAATATAAAATTATTTACTCAATAATTCTTTACAAAAAATTTGTTTAAAAATATTTTGATTGATTTCCTATTTAATTGATTTCTATGAAAAATTAATGCTAATGACATATATTTATAAACAAATTTTTACTGCAATATTCGCTTGCCAGTTGATATTTGAACTAATACACAGTAATTTCAATATGTAGCACAGTGACCAAATCCTGGGGTACAATAGTGGAAATTGTATGATGTAACGTTGCGATAGATCAATGCCTCATTTTAATCATACTTACCTTACATGTATAATTGTGTGCACACAATAGAAACATGTCATTTACAAAATTCACCAATTAGAGAAAATAAAACTTTATTATTTATTTTACACCACCTTTGTATTTCACTGCTGCTCCAGAGTTTAGGTGCCTTGATGTTAAACGCCAATCACATTTTACAGAGAACTTTAGGGAGGGTGTGAATGATCCTAAGCACCTTGTTGTAATTGATTCAATTTTACAGCGGCAACCAGTCCATAACGACAAACCTGGCCAACATGCACGCTGTAGGCTACAAGTGGCAATAATTGGTTTTATAGGAAATGTTACATTTTCATTGCTCATGTCTTACAAAACTTCGAAGTCAGTGCTTACACACCTTTCATTCCTACATAACAAATGATTTCATTATTGTCATAAACGGCATTGCTTCGAGCGTCAAAAGAGCTAATTAGTATTTCCAAGTTAACAACCACAACACCGGCACTAGTTTCCTAGAAACGTCATGGTAATAATATCGGAGATAACAATTATCAGCAGAACACACACTTCAGGAATTCACTTATTTCTTCACGTATAAAAATGCATTTAAACTTGCACAAGGCAATATAACATTGTACGAAAATTTTCATCAACAGTTTTACCTTTTCGGAAATCCATTCTTCCACTTGAACCATAGGTGACGATTCGTTGTTTAGTTGTTATTTTGGATGTTTGGATTATTTCATGAGACCATTTTGACGGCATCCTTTTGTTGTATTACGTAATGAATTTCACTATATTCTAGTATCCGTAACATTCTGATTTCTGTACTGCCAGTTCTACCCGTTTATATGATGAAAATTATAACTGCATGCAACTCAATAATTTTTAGTAGTGCCAGATAACAAAAATTAAAATTATAACGACACATTTTCGGTGCAATATTTTCGAGAACATCTGTTACACATGCGACATTACAACATTACGCATTACATGTGGAATTTTCTCGAACACACTACAGGGACTCCACCAGAGTGTACCACGTAAATAAATATTTAATGAATGTCTCTTCAACTTCCGGAAGCACAGTAGAGAGAATTAAGTGGCAACGAATGCTATAAAAATAGTATATATTGGCAAATACAAAGTGTCCTGACGAAAGGCAGTTTAGAACTTAGATACACAAGGTAATTGAATAACGGATTACAGGCGGCAAACATTGGTATTGTTCAACATGTCCTTTTTATGTGCTGTGAGGTCGCTTACCCTCTTTACTACAATACGATTGGTGATTTCTTTTAAGAACATGCTGATTATTCGTTCTCAATTTGAAGCAATTTTGTGGAGTCTCTGCAGTGAGTTCAGGAAAATCACTTACAAAACAAAATAGGTGTTCAATTTGAATTCTAATAGATGACCAGCAGTTCTGCCATCACAAAACGTCCACACAAATATAATTACGTGTCATGATACTGCGTCACACAACCATTCGAATGAGAATCCATGAAACAAATAATTGGTTCCTACCTGAGAATCTTTTAGCCCCAATTTCTCGGCCAGCTTCTTCCGGTCAGGTTTCGAGATATACTTCTGTATCTGGAATCTCTTTTCGAGTCCTTTCCGCTGTAGGTCGGAGAAGACGGCTCTCCGCATCATGCCTCTCCGGGGCTTACCCCTGGTGCTGTTGGCCCAAGGGAAGGTACCTGGCAGCGGGAAAACTGCTGTAGGTGCAGCTGACGTCACTACACCTCCAGCAGAGCTCACGGGACTAGGCGCTGACACTGTACATAAACATGCGTTTCCTTCACTTGTGTTGTCACACGCAATTCATTTACACTCACACATCTGAAAACAAATCTTCTAAACAACCGAACACAATGCTACACCTGATTTATAACAGTTGTTGATAGTTTTCTACTATGATAATATCACAATTTATTTTAATATGATAAAATTAAAATAATGCTAGAGAAAACAAATATTTGAATGCGATCTGCGAAAGCCAGTTTGTATTTAGTCACTGGCTCAAAGCCATCAAGAGTCGAGCGTAGTTTTTATAAATATAATATACCTATATATATATTTTCATAATATGTAAATTTTTATTATTTATTGACGTCTATATTTCCTCAAAAATTAGTTACAATATCAATAATTCACTATTAATATATTTTTCTTTTCCTTGCTTCAGAAGTGTCCGAAGCGCTAAATATAAAGGTAACGAATTGTTTACTTGCCAATGAATATAGCGTTTAAAAAGCCGTGTAATACAGTGTAAACCAATTAATATCGAGTTAGTTACTAACGCAAAAAGGCCCGTCGGTGTACACGATAAACACACTACTGTCACAATGCAATAGTAGACGCAGCTTGTCACAGCAAAAACTGCAATATCTCAGATTGAGGCAGCATAAAATATATTTAGTTAAATAATTTAATTTATTTCCGTCGAATTATTAAGTATATTTATAAGAAAACATGCAAAGAGGTATAAATAACGTCCTTAAAATTTACTAAAAATATATAATTTTTAAACATAATAAACCTAAAACTTTGAATATCTACCCACAGTAAACATAAAATTTGCTTCTGTGTAAATATATTGTACCATATTTCGCATTGGAATAGCACTTTTTATACTAAATGATAAACACGCTCATCGCACAGAGCGAAATGACTCAACGGCCACAACGTTAACACGTCGGACTTGCATTCTAGAAGATCCGGCTTTGTTCCCCGGCTCCGGTCATCCTGATTTCGTTTTTTTTTTTTTTTGTGGTTTCCCGAAATCGCTCAAGGCGGAACCTGGGATGGTTATTTAACAAAGGCCATGGCCGACTCCTCTCACAGCTCCTGCCATCGTATTAAGATATGTCACCGTGGCTAATGACCTCGCTATTGACGAGTCGTAAAGCCCACTTTCCTACCAATGACACTGTGACGCTATCGTCTTCCCGTCCCCCTTTTACTTCCGCGCTACATCAGTCTTTCCACGCCTTCTCCTGGGGCGCTATTCTGAAATGTGCGCTGTAAATTAGCGGTGAACGTGGGTAGTACGTGGTTCTCACGCATGTGAGCTAGCTTAACTTGGCTTCGGTGTGAGGTTATTTTATACATAAAATTGTCGTTTTCAGTTTTCTGAAAGAAGTAGAGAATATCCAGCTTCCAATATTCCGTAGCTGGCCAATCTCTGTCTTCATATCGCATCTCCAGATAAATAGTGGCACATCTAAAAAAATAGGGGTCTGAGATGCTGGCCTTTTTAAGTTTTAGTAAGAAAAAGTTGGCCATTAAGATTTTTAACTGTAAACATATTACTATTTTGATGTTGTAATATAATGAACACCTTTTTTATTCTTTATTAATAGCCTAATATGTTATAATAGTTACATTATTTTCGTAGTAAAATAAAAAATTATATGTATAAAAAATTGTCATTTCAAAATTACTGCTACCATGTATCGCTAACTAAGTATTGGTATTAGCATGAGAAAGATCATTGAAATATACATTACAATAGAGGCCTAACTAAAAACGGCCAATTCCTGAGTTTTGTCACTACTGATCTAGGGGCGCGATATTCTTTATATCTTTTCAATATAGGGTTTTGTTTATCACAACCAAACCTAACTGAGATAAACCTATGAATGAAGCCACCACTATAACACAAAATATTTTGTTCAAATACTATAACACCTTAATTTTGTATATGAAGCACAGACGCAAACAATTGCATACGTACATAATGCACATAATGCTTTAGGCAAACTTCTTCATCATTACAATATTTATCATAGCAATTTTGGAACTTGAATTACATTAAGAATTAAGATTTCAACATAGCCTTGCACTTAACATTTTACAGTCTGTATGACTATGCACCTAACAACAATGTAGGGAAAAGAATACTTTCACAGTCTGGATGATGATTAACCAGAAAAAAAGTTACCTAAAGTAACAAACACTGAGAAATTTACACGATTTTTACAGGATTTCAGGTAAATGTCCTAAATTTACCTAATCAACTTCAACTTCCCTGACTTCTCTATGGTAGAAATGGCAGCCAATTTTTGTACGCTTTGTGGTTTAAGTAACTTCTTGCTTATGCTGTGTACATTAATTAAAACATAGTTTGATGTTATGAGTTCAATTTTACGTCGTTGTGTTGCACAGTTAAAATTGTTATGAAGTAACTAAGGGTGCTGCATACGCCAGCTCCTTGTCGGGAACAAAGGTCAGGGTATGACGTTTTAAATTGTAGAATTTTAGAAGTAGCTCAGTGTCTGTTGAGCCTACATAATGTCACTTCTGAATTTTTATTCATCTTGGTGTGCCTCACATGGCGATATGATATTTAAATCTGTTTTTATACCCTATGAATTGTGAGTATAGAAGTATCTTCAAACTAAAAAAAAAATATATATATATCGGAAAATCCCATACATATATTTCTACACATTATTTAATTTTCTTTCTAAGTTCCATAAATAACGTTCTCAGAAAGCAGTATCGTAAAAGGTGAAACAGAATCCCACTTAATAACATTTGGACGGTGTTATGCAAAAGCAGTTTAACCCACCAAAACGTAGATTGAGTTCAAAGTTTAACCCGATATTTTAAATCGGAAACATATTGCAACACATTTTCAAGTATATTATCTCAAAGCCTAGTCTTAATATAAAACCTTGCGCCTGTTTTTTATGATAAAGTCAATGTGTCACACAAACTGGGTGAATAAACAGAGGGTTGACTGGTTTTTACTTAACATCATTATAGTGAATCATGAAATATGAAAACACGTTAAGCCACCATTTTACTTATAATATTAATGTTTGATACAAAAAATTTATATAATTGAATGCCATTACAAATTAAAAAACACAAAAATAATAATAAAACACGTGTGTTACATCTTGTAATAATGGCAACAATGGCAGTCTTTCAAACATAAACATTCACAAAGGAACGTCAAACGACGAAAAGTATGTTGTAGGCAGAAATTTCAATGAAAATGAAAACTCCTAACAGAAACAAGATATTACACTACAATACAAAAGTTTACCAAGGGGAAGTTTTTGGAAATTACTATGCAGATGTATACATTTCTGCAACCTCATTATCAATCACACAACTAATGTTCATGGCATTACCAAAACCTTCAATTTTATAAACAAAGTTTCCTTGCTGTACATTCTGCAAAAAGTTATAAAATCTTTGTGCATCATGTGTGACAGGCAAGCGTAAAATCGTGGGTTCTATCCTCCTCAAATCGGAGAATTTTCATCATTGTTAAATACATTACTGGGTTTCGAATATGAAGTAAATTAAACCGTTCGGATGTTATCAGGGTAAATTATCAAGAAAAAAAATTTTTTTATGAATTATTTAGACACTGTATAATTACACAGACAAATACAAATTATTTTATCTTTCCGTTGTGCATGCAATTTGAGCTGAAGTAACCTATAAAAATTATTTCAGTGAGTTGATTTTTTGACAATGTTGCCAGGATATTTTTTATTGACACGTCAGGTATAAAATTACCACGACATTGTCAGTGTAAAATTACACTGAAACTCACATGTTGTGTGAAATTACACAAACTTATTCAGCGTAGATTAACATCATCCTTGTAAACACATTTTTCTAGCCCCATGCTGTGTAAATTTACCCATTCGCTGTGGTATTTTTCCTAGCAATACATTCTGTGTAAAATTACAATTCTTATATCACTGTTTTTATAATACATATCCAAATAAATAAATCCACACAACGTACTTAAACAACAAACTCTCTATATGTGTATTTTGACATCTATATTTGCTGAAAATGCAAACATAAAATCGTGTGGTTACATAACCAATGCATGGTTAATTTGAAACGGCATCCTTGCTTATTTACTATTCTCGTGGTGTCAAATTACCTAAGATATGTTTAAGTAATTTTATGCGTTCACTAATTGGCAATTTTTGCTGCCACGTACATTCTGTGTAAAATTACAAATATTATATCCCTCTTTTTTACGCTCGACGTCAACGTAAATAAACTTACACAATACAGTGAAATAACAAGAACTCTGTAGGTATCAGTTGACATCTACATTGTCTCAACATACGCGACAATGTGCGTAAAATTTCGCAATCAAATTGGGGTAATTTTTAAATTAATTTTTTTTATTCTTACCATCACGATCGGATAAAATTACCACTCGGATGTTTGGTTAGTATACCCTCCCATTAAGTGGCAATTTCTGCTGCCACAAACATTCTGTGTAAAATTACAAATGTTACGTCGCTCTCTTTTATAATCTACTTTTACATAAATTTGCTTCCACAATACAGTTAAAAATCAATAACTCTGCAACTGTGTTTTTGCGTGGATGTTGGCTTAACATGCGCAAAAATAGCTGTAAATTTTCAACAATAACGTAGGGATATCTTTACGTTTTGTTCGTGTTTTCTTGTTAATTCGTACGGTAAAATTATTTGTCGGTTGTTAGGTTATTTTACCCTCACACTAAGTGGCAATGTGTGCTGCCACACACATTCTGTGTAAAATTACGCAACATTTTTTACCATGTACACACACTGTGCATTCCGTCGCTTCTCCATCGTAGGGCCCTACTCCCATTACATTCTTCAGTGTTAGGTGGACGTCTAAAAAGTCTGGCAAATCTGAGGTAATATGCCCTACATTCGGGCACCCTCCCATCATGCGCATCTCAAGGAAAATTTAAAATAAATATTAACATCACATACATCTCTCGTCGTAGCGGTGATTTAACCAAATGTAGCAGCTGTAGGAAAAATATGCAAAACATAGTTTAGTAAACACAAAATTATTTTTAAGAAACTCCTATCACAGCTTCGCAGTTTATATCTCGGAGGTCCACTACATTTAATCAAATTAAATATATTTCTGCTTTGACATATTTATATGAAATATGCTGTCGGAAATTTTGTGATCAGGTCATACGATCCTGTGAGTATATTTAAGCACAGAAAGGTCACAGTGTCACGTTCCACTAAAATATTACTATTGTATAGTGACAGGAACGCTACCTCATCTGCCCAGCTAACACGGACTGCGCCGTTAAACAGTTACGAGCGCCGCCACCTACCCGCGCGTGAGAGGCTCAAAAGCTAAGGAACAGTAAGGTCGACCTTGAAGCGTGCATCAAATGCCGCGTAGCCTCAACGAGCCAAGCGCTGAACTAGCGTGCAAGGTTCCCGCCGAATGGTTTTTACTATGGGACACTAAGCGGTGACCATATAATATTATTGGTGGAAAGTCTACAACTAAGTTCAGTGCAGGTCGCAATCGGAGTTTCACATACATCCGGTTAGTACATTTTGAAGTACAGATGTTTGAAAATGCCTTTTTTAACCGTGTTGGAGGGCTTAGAAACAGTATTTTGAATGAGCGTGGCATCTTAACAATGAGGTTCCGACCTTGTCTGAAGTTTGTTTTCTATTCGTACGTTGGCACAATGGGCACACGTGGAATATTTTCAAAGAAAAAACCTGTTTACGAACACACTGCAACGTATTTTAAGCATGGGGTAGGCGGCAGCCTTAACTGCGGTCTCTATGCTTGGGAGTCAGTAACTTTTCCAAAGACCGGTGAAACAAGGTTAAATGTAGTTGGAAACACAGAAGTGGACATGTGTGGATAAGTCCCATAAACAACATTAGTGTGTGGAGAAGGTGAAGTAAACAAAGGTACAGCCTGGTGTGTCAGTGTAACAGGTACACAGAGAGGTGTGGTGGCTCCAGAAGGGTTACCACCTAGGTTGAACTGTGTAGGCTGAGAAAGTTGGTTGGTACCAGTTGGTACACTGACCTCAAGGTTAGCAAGTTGGTAGGAAAGGATTGAAGTCTGGGAAGTTTCTCCTGTAGAGGTATGAGGAGGTAAATATTGAGCCTCGAGTTTACCGAGGGCCTCAAACATTTCCTGAATTTGAATTTTAATATTTTCCAGGGATTGAACCTTGGTTTCAGTAAGTTTTCCAGAAAACTTAAACGAAAGTTTTTCTACACGCCTTTTTACGTGGACTTACCTATTTTTAAGTCTGGGGTACGTAGGAGAACTTGGATCATCCTCCAGGTTATCAAAAATCTCTTTTAAAATTATGACACAGTTTTTGTATTCCTCATCAACATCAATAGACTCTAAATATTTTAAGTCAATGGGCTTCTCAATCAATAAAATCAATAAAGCTGCACGCAAGGTGCTTCTATAAGAAGCAGCAGTAATTTCAGGTGCCTGTGTACCTCTGATGGTACACTCATATTGACTCTCATCTTTTCGCAGAAATTCAGGTACTATAGTGGCCATAGTTAGGTAACAAGAGACAGACACAGAGAAAAACGGTGTGCCCACAAGAAAAAACAAAAACACACACACAATAACAAAATCCCTAAATTAACCCAAGCGCAGACCGAAAGTGTGGCATTAAGTGAACGACACCCATGTACCAACTTCCCCAAGCTGTACCGTCATCGGTAGCCATGGGCGAGACGGAGAAGTAACATCTTTCGGCGGTGGCAAGAGTGTCCCCATGAAGGACAGCCAGGAAAGTCCAGCCAATATATTTATTTTCCTTCTCTCGTCCTAACTACTTGATTTGCACACAGCTCTAATTATTCAAATTTGAGACTTTATATAATATTCGATCACAACCTCTGCAAAATTAATTGAACAGCGAAAATTGAAAATTTGTTAAAATATGTAATATTAAACATTAAGTTAATTAATTCGTTTTTTTTGTTGGGGATTCCCTTGATTAACTTATGTATTATGATATTCTTAAGCCAAACATGCTTTTCTTGATTTGTTAATGTACCATATTGGTTATTCTACATACACCAAATACTCATTGTGCAAAGGTTTTATTGTTATCTAATAAACTAATCAAGGTATTACAAAAAAAAATTTTTCTGAATTATTACAATTTTATTTACTAGACCTACCTCATTTCATAAAGTTTAATATACAAAAATAAAATAAAATAAAATTAATTTTTTGTATGGTATTGTAATGGTACATTGGAGGGCCCCTTTGCCCAAGATTATCATCACCTTATACAAACGTTAGGGCCTCGGCGTCACTCTGGGTAGGCGTGAGGAGCTCAATCTCAGGGTTCTTAGCAGTGTTTGTGGGTCTCGTGAGCACGTGGGCGGATTAACGAGACCAGGCACTTAATCATAAATAATTTATTTAAACTCATTATTA